>SNQJ01S0121668.1:0-18341 GCA_010110895.2 Picea sitchensis | reverse complement strand
CAAATAATCAAGTCTTCAAAAACCTATGCTCTGATACCAACTTGATCTAAAAATGAAGAAGACTTGTATTCTTGAAAATATTTGCAAGTAAAATTTATGTGTTAAAAGCAAATGGATCAAGTTTGCAACGCGTCATTAATAGGATTTACTCATTCAAGATGCATATAAATAGCAACATAATCAATGAACAGAAAACACATAACACAGCAAATGATAAAGGAGTTCACCCCTCTCTTGGGCTACATCTCTTGGTCCAGCTTCTAATGGATCATTTGTATTATTTTATCAAAGTGCTCAAAAATGTGTTTTACAATGATCAAACTGCCAAATAGACTGCTCCAATGGCTTCAGAACGTCCAAAAACCCCTAGCTGGGATTTTTCGGCACCTCGTTTGGCCAAAAATCGAAGAATTTAGGCTTCCTGGAAGTCCCCCCTTCAAGCTTGATGTCTCTACATCTACAAATTGCACCCTTGTTTGGCCAACCTAGCCCACACGCAATTTAAAGCATAAAAACCCAGCATTGAATGCAACCACACAAATGGTGCGAACTGTAGGACGGTTATGGGTGCGCTAGCCCCTAACCACCAAACTCGTGGGCACATGTGGTCACCATATGACCTCGTGCTAGTGCAAACGAGGGATCCGTTTCCAAGAAAATAGAACAATGACAAGTGGCGGGAAAAAACCGTTTCAAAATACCAAACTTAACTCCCGCGCTCCCCGTGTGTGGTCACATGTGAAACTGGGGGCTGGGCTCCATTTGAAATACAAACCCCCATGCGTGTGATATAGTAAGGCCATATGTATAAAGCAATACAACTGTGGTTCGGGGCTAAGCCTCGGCCCGACCCCCCGCCATATGAAACATTACACAAATTCAAATACATTATAACCCGTATACATAACAAGTAACAATGTGTGGTATGTTGGTTAGGCGGCCATAGCTAAAGCGCTACACACGCATGGAGGTCCGGCATTCGAGTCCGGTGGACTCCATAAAATTTTGAACAAACAACCAATACAATGGTGCCACGTGGCAGCCCATGACTGGGCCGCATGGCACCACACCATTCGTCCATTAAATGCCACATGTTAGAATGTCATTCACCTTCAACTACCAATCCAAAATTGCCATGTCACCATATGCCACTTCAACATACGGACATACGGCCTTTGCCACATCATCGTACAGCCTCTGCCACATCAGCCTGTATGGACTGCATAGTCAGCGTCCTTTTTCTTCCATGTTTGACGATTCGAACAAATCGCGATATCTCTCGCTCCTAACGTCCGTTTGAACCCAAACGAGTTGCGTTGGGTTTGTGATGATGAGGGCTACGCTCCTATTTGTTTTGAAGCGATTTCGAGCACTTTGAATTTTTGAGCAAAATTTGATCCCCTAATCACTTCCCTTCCTCATCCATGGGAGGAAGTACCTCGATGGGTGTGATGTGTTGGTCAATGGCCCTATTTAGGCAAGAAACATGGAAGAGATTGCTTATCCTGCTTCCCTGTGGAAGCTCCAGCTCATAAGCTACAGCCCCTATCTTCCTGCTAACTCTGTAGGGCCCAAAGAAACGTGGCTGCAGTTTCTCTGCTCCACTTCTTTTTATAGAAGCATGTCGGTATGGTTGGAGCCTTAGATAGACTAAGTCACCAACCTCAAAAGCATGCTCTACTCTGTGCTTGTCTTCTTGGACCTTCTACTGGTTATGTTCTCTCTGTAGATGATCCTTTAGCTCCCTGAGAATGTATTGGCTCTGTTGTACCCAATCTTGCACCATAGGTGCCCTGCTGTCACTGAAAGCAATCTCTACAAAAGATAGTGGATCATAGATGTACAAGGCCCTGAACGGTGACATGCCTATGGACACATGCTGGGTGGTATTTTAGAAGTACTCTCCTAAGTGAAACAATCTGACCCACGCCTTCTACTTCCCTAATACATAATTCCTGAGGTAGCCTTCTACCCACTTGTTGACTATCTCGGTTTTCCCATCCGTCTAAGGGTGATAGTTGGTACTAGGGGTCAAGGTCATACCAACCAATATGAACAACTCCTACCAAAAGGTACTCATGAACCTGATATCCCTGTCATTGACAATGGTCTTGGGTAGACCGTGCAACCTGAAAATCTCCCTGAAAAATAGTTCGGCCACCTGTGTTGCACTAAAGTCTGTGGCTATGGAGAAGAAGTGTGCAAACTTTGTCAACCTGTCCACCACCAAAAAAATGCAGTCCTTTCCTTGTGTTCTTGGCAATCTGGTGATGAAATCCATGGATATGCTTTCCCACTTGTGCTCTGGAATGGGTAAGGATTGTAGTAGTCCCACTGGGTGAGTATGCTCATCCTTGTTCACCTGGCATGTAGTACACTCCTTTACATGCTTTATTACATCCTCCTTGAGGCCCTTCCAAGAGAACCTCTCTCTTACCTACCTGTACATCTTGTTCATCCCCTGGTTCCCTGCCATCGGTGAGTCATGACATGCTTGCAATACTTTGGCCTTGAAGGCCGATCCAGGAATCAAAAAGATTCGGCCCTTGTAGTAGATGAGGTCGTTTATGACCCTGAAGTTATCATCCTATACCTGTCCATCCAGTAGATGACAAGTGAACTGATCCTTTGCATACTCCATCACTAAGTGGTCTTTCCAGTCAACTGATACACTAGTCATGGCAAATATGGATGGCCTCCTAGACAATGCATCAGCCACCATGTTGTTCTTTCATTTGACAAATTCAATGTCAGAGTCATAGGCCTGTATTCGGCTTACCCATTTTTTTTGCCTCTCATTTAATTTCTTCTTCTCCAAAAGTTATTTGGGGTTGTTATGATTTGATTTGACCACAAACCGTGCACCTACCAAATATTGCTGAAATTTGGCTAGTGCATGCATGATAGCTATCATTTCTTCGTCATAAATGTTGTAGAGTAGCTCAGGACCCCTGAGTTTTCGGCTCTCATAGGCAAGAAGATGCCTATTTAGCATCAGTATGGCCCCTATCCCTTCTCCTGATGCATCACACTCCAAGATGAAAGGCAGGTTGAAATCTAGAAGAGCTAGGACTGGGCATGTACTCATCACTTTCTTCATCTTGTCCATCATCTTTTGAGCTTCCTCATTCCATTTGAAGGCTCCTTTCTTGGTCAAATCTATCAAGGGTGCACACAACTGAGAAAACCCCTTGAAAAATTTCTTGTAGTACGTGCATATGCCCAGAAATCCTCTTAATTATGTGAGTGTCTTAGGAGTAGGCCACTCCATAATGGCTTTTATTTTTTTCTGATGTACCTGCACCCCTTTTGCTCCAATGATGTGCCCCAAGTAAAGCACCTCTGTCATTTCAAACTCACACTTAGACTCCTTAGAATATAGTGATTGTTCCTCCATAATTGACAAAATTTGATCCACATACCGAAGGTGTTCCTCCCACGTCTTGTTGTAAATGAGCAAGTCATCAAAAAATACCAATAGGTGCTTCCTCAGTTGCTTGTTGAACACATGGTTCATACAAGATTGGAACATGGCTGGGGCATTGGTTAACCTGAAGGGCATCACTAAGAACTCATAATGGTTGTAATGACATCTGAAGGTTGTTTTTGAGATGTCCTCCTCCCTCATCTTGATCTGATGATAGCCAGAATGAAGGTCAATCTTTGTGAAGTAGACAGCTCCGTGAAATTCGTCTAGCAACTCATCAATCCTTGGTATCGGGTACCTATTTTTTATTGTCTTTTTATTCAAGGCCCTGAAGTCAATGTACATCCTCATAGTGCCATCTTTATTCTTAACTAACACTACTGAAGAAGAAAAAGGGCTAGTGCTCGGCCTAATGTGCCCCATGTCCAAAAGTTCCTTGATGGCCTTCTCTATCTCATCCTTGTACTTCTTCGAATGTCTGTATGGTGTGGTGATGACTGGTTTAGCTCCTCCTTCTAGCTCAATAATATGCTCAAACCCCCTGTCTAGTGGCACCCCTGGAGGAATCGGCCCAAACACTTTGTGGTGTTGTCAAGGATTTCTTGGATCTCCGAGGTGTAGTGAATCTTACCCTGCTCATCCACACATGCTGAAATCCTACATTATGTTGCATATACTATCTCATCTCTTTGGAAGATGGCCTCCATCCTCTTGGTCGTGACCACCTTTGCAGCATTCCCTGTCATGCCCCAAAGCACTACCTTTCGTCCACCCTCCTCTGTAAATAACATCTCCATGGTTTTGTAGTTGGTGGTGATAGGCCCCAATGTATTGAGCCACTGAACTCCAAGGATAATGTTGGTATCTGGAAGATCCATGACATAGACGACCTGTACCAGCTCATGCCTACCCAATGTAAGCTTCATACCAGGAATGCACCTATCACAAGGCATAGTGCTTCCACCTGCTACCTCCACCTTGAACCCTTCAAACTCTACTGTGGGTATATGCCTCCTTTTCATAAATGTTGAATCAATGAAGTTATGGGAAGCTCCCCCATCAATCAGGACCGATACCTTATGTCCCTACAAGACTCCCCTCATCCAGAAGGTGTTGTATTTAGGAACTCCGTTGATAGATGCTAAGGTGGATTTCTTCTCAGTCGTACTGTACTATCCTAGAATCTCCTCCTCTGTTGTCTCAAGGGTTTCGGCCTCAATGTTTTGTATCTGGACGATCTCCTCTTCTTCCTCATTGTCTGAAGTGACTTCTATGTAATGCACTTGACCACGACCCATGCACTTGTGTGCCAGGTTCCATGGTTCTTTGCAAGTGAAGCAAAGTTGTTTCCTCCTTAGCTCTCTCCTGGTGTTCTCATCCACTATGCCACAACCCCTGTCAAAACCTCTTAGGTCACATCCTCCCTGATTCATTGGAGGCCTTTGGTCTCTTCCCCCAGTGTTAAGAGGTGGTATGGGTATAAATTTTGGCCTAGCAGTTGGTCCTAGGTCCCTCGTCCTATAGATAGCATCTTGTGGGTTGGTAGGCTTAAAATCCTTTGCCCAACCCTTCAAGGGCTCCATCATTCCTTCAGTGAAGAGAATCATGAGTCTGGTTGGTGATATATCTTGTACCATCATGGCCAACCTCTGAAATTATTCAATGAATGCCTCAACTGTACTTGTTTTTTTAAGTTGTGTGAGCTCCCTGAAGTGTAGCTCCAGATCTCCCTGATCAAATATATCAATGAGCCTTTGAGTGAACTCTATGTAGGACACTATCTGACTATGGCCTAGTGTGGTGAGTCCATGGTACCACCAATCATGAGCCTTGCCATCCAAGTACATGGTGGCAAATTTGATGGCTTCCATCTCCCTCATGGGATTAAGCTATAGATAAGTATCTAGCTTTTGCACCCAGGCCTGTGATGTCATCTTGGTTGTTCCATCAAAGTATGGGATCTCTATCTTCCCTACTCTTCGTTTAAACTCAAAATTACTCCTATGGTTCGTCCTGGGCTTATTTTTGAAATTTAGTTGGAAATATTGATCCAGGGACATCTGCCTATGAATGATTATGTCTAGGCCATAGTACTCCTTAGTACATTGTTCCATCTACTCCACAAAGTCATCCACCTATTCTTGTTGCACCTGTCCATCTGTGAACATGGGAAAGTATGGCCTAGGGTTAGCCCTGCTACCCATTTGTCCATATGACATGCCTCCTCCATGACTTCCCTCAGAACTGGGGGCTTTCTCCATATTGTATCTAGTTTCACCATGGGATCCACCAGATCCCCCATAGACACCAGATCCACTAGATCCACCAGCTTCTTTGTTTCCATACGTCTCAGGGTATTTCCCCTTATGAGTCATCCCATCAATAGCTTGGTTATCATTGTCTGGTTCTCATCAATTTTTCTCAGATTTCCATCTACCTTCTTTAAGGTCTCCATGATCTTGGCTTGTTCCCTTTGTCTTGTCTCTTGGATCTCCTCCAAATGACGAACTAAGTTGCTTTCTGTTAGATTTAGGGTCTTAAGGAATTCAGCTGCCAAGAAGGCCAAGCCTTATGGCTCTCGGTCATCTCCTGAACCCTCCATTTCAGTTTTTGTTTCACTAGTTTGTTTCTTCCTTCTACCCATAAAGATCCCACTGTACCTCTACATGCGCTAATCCCTCCACAGGTTTTGAGGATCAAAGCTCTGATACCACTGTAATGATCCCAAGCTAATTTTTTTTCTTGGAACCACTAACTGACCCCTAATTTGATTCTTGTTGTTTGTGTATGCAGGTTGACATGAATATTTTGGTTTAGGGTTTATTCAGTTGTTTAACCATGGGTTCACATAAACATCATTGCCATTACATGAAGATCATCAAAAATACACAAGATAGGAATCATAAGCAAATAGTTGAACTTTATTATAAGAAAGCAAGCACCTGATACAATAGTGAAGCAAATCTGAATAGATGGCTTCAAGATAATACTAGAGTTGTATACAAAATTCTCTCGAAGATACAAATCAAGCCTCCCAAAGGCTGCCAATAGAAGATGAACGCTCAATTGTTAGATATGGGTTTCGACCTCTCTTCAAGTCACTGGAATGGCCCTGATGATTGCTAGTACGGCCTGTTGAAGACAAGGACACCAAGGGTTCGTCCCTCCTGAAGATATAGACCTCCCGATGCTGCCAAATCCTCCCCAATGATAGATCAAGGTAAGAGAAGCCTCCTCCTGAAGTGTGAATCTCAAACACTGAAGCTTTCTCCTCAAACTGTAGAAATCTTGGAATGGTGCAGCCCTCTTGAAACCCTGGATATGGCCAATAGTACGGTCTAGATGAATGGTCCCTTTGAATCGCCTGAAACTCTCCTAGATGATAGATCGGGCATCCAAAGCACTTGAGAGAAGTCTCAAGCTCAGATCTTGCCTGTAGCCTCCTAGATCTAACAATAACTGAATCTCCAAATCGTACCCTTCCTCCTAAAATCATCCCAACCTCTAGTAAATGATAGGGACGTGGTAACTCCTCCAAGAAGCCCTCAAACTGATGAGTAAGGGCTTGCAAGAAAAACCCTAATGTTAGAAAACGCTCAAGCTTCTTCCTTTGGCTGGATCGAACTCTTCTTCAATAACTAGTGCACCCCTGCAAAAAAACCCTAACTGGTATGGCTCTCCTGATCCAAATGGTACGGCCTACTCATCCTCCTGGGTAGATGATAGTTGTAGAATGGTGTGGGTGGAGTATTTCATCCCCGAGACCAAGATTGGAGCTAGGTGAGTGGAATATTTCACCACTAAGCTGCTCACTAGGGTTTGTAATATCAAAACCCTCAAAACTATATGCTCAAGAGCATCAACAAGAAAATACCAAAATCCTGAATGCCTAATAGGTGTGCCCCAAACTTCCTTTTATAGTTTTCTTATTTTTATCTGTTGAGTTAGATTAACCCCTAGGGTTAACTCCTAACTCAACCTCTAGCACTTCTATTCCTTCATTGAGTTATATTTTAACCCTTTTTCACCTTTTCATCAAGTCAACTTAATAATATAACTTTAGTTTAGTTGACCCTTCCCCTTAGTGTGAGACTATGACCTAGTGGGGATGCCTAGGTCACTGATTCTTCTCAATACCTCTTTAGTAAGAGGTAGGGGACATTACAGATGACCTCTCTAACTCACAATATAATTAATAATAACCATATTAATTATATTTTAATTAATTATCAATTACATTAAGGTGGGGCCAACCTGTACCTTTTACATTACAATTAGGGTTATAGGCAGGTCTGACTATTGAAAAATATAGCAAGGGATCTCATACACCCACGAGTGCTCAACCACTAGGGGCACATCCATAAGGATGTCCATATCTCCATCTCACTGCATTACACAGGAGAACCACGCTTACAAGTGCTTAGCCACTGGGATCACATTCACCTGTGATCATCCACAGGCACATCCACTCAACATATCTTCTTTCCCACTGCATTACATAGGAGAGTCATATGGAGTTCATCATCTCAACTCTCTACTCAGAGGAGGCTAATACATCATCTTCATCTCTATCTCATGAATATGCACCCAACTCTATGGGAATTCACACATTCACCTTGTGCTCAACCACATGCACTTCCAACTCAGCAGATCTCCTTTCTCACTACGTTACACGGGAGAATCATTTGAAGTTATTCTCATCTCTTTGTAAGTAGGATTCCATATCTACGTTCTAGCTCTGTCTCAGATAGGAACCACACACCCCTCTCAAGGGCTATCTCTCAGGTCGACTCAATCAGTCTATGTCCTAGAGAATGTCTCATGCAACTATAATCATCAACATATGGTGCATTGGCTTCTCCTCCAGTGCGCATTGGTTAATTTATACAAAGTATATCATGTGTAAATTATCATTCATTCATTTGGTTAATGACAATTCTTCCATTCTTTCTCTCCTTCTTCTCTTTTCTTCTATTTTCTCTGCAACTGTGTATGTCAATTCCCAACTATATCTATTATGTGCAGGTTCAACACATTTACATGTCCAAGGCTAACTATATTTTTGTCATTAAAAGAGAATGTTTCCCATGCCCTCTTTTATGGAATATTTGATTTTTTTTTCTTTTTCATATATTTAACGAGCTTAAAAAGGAATAAAAGGACACTACGTTACAAAGGAGAAACAAGTGTCGCAAGAAAGAAAAGTAGTTCTAAGAACATGGAACATACTGATGCTCAGTGCAAGGAGACATGTGTAGGATAAATATTGGGAAAATTCCTCCATGGGTCAGGGTGTTATATTGCAAAGGAAAAAATGCTACAAGGCTTATACCTAAGGACTGTTGTAAAATTTCGTCAACAACAAAATGGAGCTGACATTAGGAAAAATATGCAAGAGTGAGGAATGCAATGTGATTACAGATTGACACAATGAGACTCCTTCAATGTGAATTTTTCTGAGCCAAGAGAAGGTAAGATCGATGATTTTTTATGTTTAGAGAGTCTAAAAAACCAGTAAAAGAAGACTCCAAAGTGATCTTTTTCGTAAGTTTAGTCTCCAAGGCCTGAAAAAGAATAAAATCATACCAAGGATAACTCCTACGGTCACTGGGGACAGAGTATTACTTTTTCCTACATAGTCCATTCGGTTTGGAAAGGGTTAAACTTATACTGAAAGGATGCCTCTTCAAAACCTTTTTAACGAGTGTGACAGAGAAAAGATCACTCGACTATCTTTTCAATTTTAAGGAGTCTGAAAAGAGCTTAACTATGGACTCTCTCATCCTTTTTCGTAAATTTAGTCCCCCGAGCTTGAAAAAGTATAAAACATAACCTAGGAGAACTCTCCTGGTGAGATGTGTCTCGTGAGGCATACCTTTTTCCTGGTTAATCTATTGGCCAGAAAAGGGGTAAACTTATGCCAACTAGATGTTCTTTCTAGACCAATTAACAAGTGTGAAAGAAACAAAGTCACTAAATGATATTTTCCTATTTAGGTAGTTTGAAAAGGGATTAAAGAAGACTCCAGGGGGTTTCCTTTTCCATAAATAATCTCCAAGGCCCGAAAAAGATATAAACCAATACCGGGGAGAATGGCCCTTTTTTGAAAATTTAGTCCCTGAGGCCCGAAAAATAGTTAAACTTACACCTAAAAATACTCTCCTAGTGAACCGTAGCTCCTAGGGCGTACCTTTTTCATAAAATTAGCCATCCGAACCAAAAAAGGGGTAAACTATCGCCAAACAGATGTTCCTTCAAATTTCACTTTGATGAGCATGAAGGGAAACAATATCGCTAGACAATCTTTTCAATTTTAGAGAGTCTGAAAAAAGCTTAAAGAAGAATCCAGCGGGATCCTTTTCGTATGTAATCTAAACGAGGTTAAAAATGATAAATAATATCTCGTTAGATGTTGCTTTCATAGTTTAAGTGATCTTGAAATAAAACAAACCATTCTCCAGGGGAGTCCCATGGGTATAGGCCAGAAAAAAGATGAAGAAGAAGGATGAGGCTTCAACACAAAGTTATGGTGGGACTAAAAGGGGCTCCCAAGCCTACAAAAGACTCACAACATGGGTGCTAGAATGCAACACAAGGATCTATCGAGGGAATCCATGGAGAGGAAGGATCTAACACCTAATTACAACACTTCTAAAGAAGCATGGAATGTTCCATGTCATACTTCGGTGGGATCGACCCTATGGAAAAGTGTAAAACGTCAATAAAATGCAAAATGAAAGGTGGTATAAAACTACCTTATATGCAAATGGAGAAAACATAACTTTGTCACAAGATGATATAAGTAGTACCCATTCATTAAAAAATATTGAATCCAAATCATATAAGACATTTAAATGACCAAAATATCACCAAGAGGAACCAAAACATCCACCGAGCAAACAATAAGGAAGAATACAAGGCAACACTAGGTCAAAAAAGGGTCAAAAAATCTATAAATAGAGGTGAAAGGGGTCATTTTCACCATTACAGTTTGAAAAAACCCAAAAATAGTAAAACCCTCTTTCTTCAATTGCACATTCAGAGAGAAATGGTGGACGGAATCGAATCATACTTGGACCAACTAAGTACCCCTCTCCTCTTGCAATTTCGTTCATTTTTCATGATTTTTAGAGGAATTTGGGGGCCACGCGTCGTAAATTTCCTAACGAATGTGCATGTACACACGTTGTTCAAGCTCAAAGTGTGGATGTACGCTAGTTGAGATACCCTCAACAAGCGTACATACATGACTATCTTCAAACCAGGGCATCTATACACTAAAAAAGTGATAAATAAAAGACACCAACTCCCAAATTCTTGCATGATCCAAGATGTATGTGCATTAGAGGGAGAGAGAACATGAATAAGTAGACCAAATGGTCGAAGAGGACCCATAGGTTGTAGCTACACTAAAACAATGCGAAATGTGGAAATTTGTTCGCTGTCCTTTTATGAGAGCCCAACCGAGACTACTAAACCACTTGGTTGAGTATTGATTGGAACCCAGATATAGAAACCTTTATGCTAGAAGGCCAATATTTGACACTAACCACCAAGGACATCTACTTTCTAATTGGTCTCTCTAGGAGGTGTGAGCCCATGAAATTAAAAAATTTCCCTCCATGGCCATTGTTACACATTATTTTAGTCATCCCTATGATCGTTAATGACGTAAACCTATATGTTTCCTTCAGAGGGGTCAGTGGCCTGAATTCCTGAAGAAAGAAGGGAGAAGAACTTTACCTGAGAGAAGAAATTGGATTTTCCTTTGTGAAAACCCTATTAAGGAGGATTTCTGCAGGTTTCTCTATACATAAGGTGCAAAAATTCCTAATTTTCGCAGGTTTCACTATAGCTAGATCGCAGAGTTTCCGCAGGCTGCACTATAGCTAGGGTGCGGCAGCCTTCGTACATGGGAAAAACGGGCATCTTCTCGATGCTTCTAGAAGGAGAAGTTTCTACGGTGAGGTGGCTTCCGAATGGTTTGGATCTTACTCGCTTTCATGATTTAGTGGGATCATCCTAACCTCCTCACCTTATCCTCTTCATCTTATAAAAGGAGAGGAAATCTCATGGAGAAAGTTAGCTTTTGAGATTGGCTTGTTATTGAGTTTTGTATCTTGGAGTTTTTGGAGCTTGTATATGTTTTTCTTTGTCAAGATAGATTGTGAGTAGCTATCAGATCCACGGTCTCAGAATCCTTGGAGCAAGAAGTGTGTGGGAAGCAAGGAACTGTCGGAAGGAACCTTACAACATCAAGGCATCCAGTTGTAATCTCTCTACCTATTATTTAATATAATACAGTGGCATGTTTCTTTCCCATAGAATTATTCTTATTTTATTGCATAATTACTTGATCATATGCATAGGTTGTCATTGAATATACTCTCTCTACTTTCACTTTGGTTGGTTTATGTTTCACTGCAGGATCAGTATCACAAGAGCACCAAAGCGAAACAGGAACAACAAAGACATAAGGAAGCAACACTTAAAGGTATGTCTCTCATCTTTTGTTCGGTAGTAAATTCGATGATTAGAGCCTAGGGAAAGCATCATGTTCTATTTTGTTTTGTTCTAGATATAGGTGGATTTAGGGAGATTAGTTTATGTCCACATTTACCAATTTATCTAATAACAAAATTGGCGACTCCACTAGGGAACCAAATTGTTTTCCTAGTTTGCCTTGATTTACTAGGTTTTGTTTTCTGGGTCACTGGGAGATCCAGTTTGACTCTCTGACTGTTAAAGTTCACTGGAAAAACCTTCTTACTTTTTATTTTCTCAATTTTACTTTGATTTATGCACCCTGCTTTGAGGGAAAGTGTGGTGACTTAGGATTTACGCACCCTACTTGTTTAGAGCAGTGCATAAACTCTGCACCCTACCCATATCTGGCCTGCGGAAATCAGTGATTTTCCCACTGTGTTAGTCAACAGCTTGCGGAAATTGTGAAATTTTTTATTTTTGATGGTTTTTTCCTTACCCGGACCTTGGATTTTGTTTTGGGGTGAATTTTTGGGTTTGATTACGATATGTTTACAGTCTGCTTGACATATTTGAAATTTTTTTTAGCCATCTTTGCTTTGCTTGTTTTTGAAAGATTTGGTCTCTTAATTTGAGTGTCTTTCAGTTACAAAGCATTGTTTTTCTTTAGAATTCTTTAGTGAAAGAATACTTATTTTTCTTAATAAATCGTGTTAAAAGAGAAACTTAGTTTGGGTTGTTTTTGTTTTGAAGTGATTTACTATTTGTTTTAGTGTCTCTCTGAAACAAAAAATTGTAATTTATTTCCTTATATTAGATTGGGGGCTTCCTTCCATTTGAAGTAGCGAAATTGCATGATTCTTGGGGAGGGCATGAATCATGCATTGGTGTACAGTCTCTTTTTCTCATTTCTTGAGAATCTTGATATTGATGAGTATAATATATTTTGGGACATTGTGTATATGGTAATGATAAATGTTTTCTCCTTCTCGTAGCATAGCTTTCATCGAAATGAAAAGATTTCATCTTCATCTCTTTGCATGACTTTCGAGTCGGTCAAAACACCATATTGTCCACGCCATTTTCCTTTTGAGTAATAACAGCCATAAAATAAAGTGCTTATAAAAATTGATTAGACATTTTTTTTATTTTCTGGTTGCAAACCTACATTAGATTAGTTGTAGGGATTTGGAATAGGTGTGAAAGATAACTTTCCAAAGCTGCAAACAAACATATAAAGAATTTATTTTCGTTCTTGTATTGCAACAATTGGGAAGAGATTTCAATGGAAATCAACTTACCCCAATCGAAGATGGCCTTCTCTTTGATCGTAAAATATAGAATGTAAAGAATCATCCAAGAGATGTTGGTTGTAGTTTCTTGTCTTGTTATGCTCATGAAAATCCATGCAATTTCCCAGAAGGGATTTTTAAATGTGCCAACCTACAATCTTGTGATGCCCTCGGAGACGACCATTGAGTTCTCTAGGAATTCATGTAATAGGTCCAATGTATTGTCATGCTTCTTTAATAATTCCCTGGAATCTTCTCCCTTGAAGGTAAGCATTGGCACGGGAAATCTCAACATCTTACAGAATACCTGAGGAGATAGAGAGACAGGGGAATGGTCCCACAGCTGAATAATCTGTTGGCTTGGAATATATATCTAGGTGCACCAGGTTACCAACTTCTTACAGTCAAAGGCTTCAGGGATACAACCTGCGTGCACAATTCTAGACATCCAGATTACTTCCTTCTAGGCAGAAGGGGATGAGTAGTAGGAATACGCTCTGGACCACTAAAAAATCTGGTCTTCACGTCCAAAAATATTCAATTCTATCTCCATAGAATTGTTTTCGAGTTGCTGCCATAAGTTGTCGAGAACGTTCCCTTGCTCCAGATAATGTTTAAAATGAATGTTGGAGGGGGATAATTTAATCCTTCGTAAATCATGTTTTAATGCAATTTAATAGGAGATCTCCTCGAGACTTTCACTTATTAATGACAATCCTTTCGAACCTGTATGGTGAGTTATTAGAATTCAAAGCATAGTGAATGTGCATTGGGAAGAGCATGAGGGTGGTGGGGAAAGACGAGAGAGAAATATGATTTGAAACTTTTGTGAACCTGGGAACCCACGAGTCTGTGACTGCAGAAGGTGTGAAATTGGCTAAGTATAGAATGGCGTGGAAGTCAGACAAACTCATTGTATGCAAAATGAGACTTGGAATTTCAGGGAGTATGGGGGTCAAGATGTATATCTCAGAACTTTTTGGTGCAATATGTATATCATGGAACATGGGGGCATGAGAGTTTGATCCCGCCAACCCGAGAACCCGCAATCATAACATTGGCTAAGTATGGAAAAGCACGATAGTCAGTCAGACTCGTGATGTGAGGTTATAGATGGAGGTGAGGATATGTAAGTCCGCCAACCTAGGAACCCGCCGTCTGAAAAAATGTGACTAAGTATAGAACTAGAAAGGGATAGTAGAAGGGAAAAAAGAAAAGGGAAAAAATGGGTAAGTATAGCAAAGGGAAAAGAAGGGGAGAAAAGAATTTGGGAAAATAGAAAAGGGGAGGGAAATTTTGGAAGCAGGAAATGACCTCAACAACCTGCAACAAGGGCTAGCCTGCATTCATGTCTTTTCTTCCCACCCTTCTTTATACCAATGTTATTTTATGCCCCTTTCCCCTAGCTAGTAATTTTACCCATGTCTCCCTGCAATGATTGGTCCCGCCAGGTGGTGCTTTTAGGTTCTCATATCTTTATGGGTTCCTATATTTATGTCTAACGTGGAATTTATTTCCCGTTAGAAGGGAATATTGATAAATCCTTTGGATTATCCTCAGTCCTATATCATGCAAAATGGAAGGAATAAGGTGTTGGGTGTGGCTCAAGAAGAATTAACATCATTAGGACCAGTGGAAACGCTTCTACCATTAGCTTTCTCTCCCCCTAGCCTCGATTACCTCCCTCATTCTTTCCTGAGTTTTCTTGTGTTCACCTCTCCCCTTTCCCCATCTCCCACTCCCTCTCCTATTATCCCAATCACCTCTTCTCACCCTTATGTCCACTTATTGCAGGCCTCCCTTCCCTTTTCCCCTTGAATTTTATCCTAGGTGTCTCCAAGGTATTCAAACAAGGTGTGGTGGAGGTGGCTCCAGAACCTTTGAGTAAGTGTATCATATCCCGCAAGAAGAAGACGAAGGTGGTTGTCGGTCAGGACGTTCCATTTGAATACATCCCTAATCTCTATGGGAAAATTTTCATCAACTATTTTTGCGGAAAATCGGTATGTGATCCTACGTTGTCTCAATGGATCCTCTCCAAATGGAAACTAGTTTTTGTGTTGGTTTTGTCACATGGGTGATCAAAAACAAAACACTTGCATGCTTAGTTAATCAAACTAAACAAGACAGAACTTTGTGAGTTGATCAGACAACCAAATACACATGAAACAAAGAAATAAAACTAAAAACAACTAAGAAATAAAAGTTAGATAAGCTTGAATAACTAGAACCATGAAAATCAAAAAATGACCAACATATAGCTACCAATGGATCAATATATTGACAGGCTAAACACTGTAAAGAAAGGCAGGGACTTATGATTCCCCTCTTCCTCCTTGGGAGGGATCTTGAGTTCCCTAATAGATATCTCTTCTCTTCATACAATGGAAGGAATGATAATGGTGAAGAAATACAATGCCAATTCCCTCAAGAGGTGAATGGAATGGCCTATTGCAATGGTGCTTGAATGATTCAAAGAGAAAAGAGGATTCTCAAAGAAGAATTCTTCCAGCATAACAATACCTTGAAGTTCTTATTTTTTTAGCACACCCATGGCACATATTTATAGCATCCATTCATGGCAAGATATAATTGGTTCATAATGTGAACAAGGGGCCTTTTAGGGCACTTCCTATCCCTTGACCAGCCTCCAAGTTAGATTTCTCTCAGATATGAGTGTCAAATCATGTTGGGGGTCGAACTAGAAGTGGTTGATGGAAGTGTGTGGCTTTTGTCATAGGAAGTTGCACATTTTGCACATAGTGCGTGATAGGATTTGTGTTAGCCTGCACATTATGCGCACTATGTGTGTGCCTCCTTT
Source organism: Picea sitchensis (assembly GCA_010110895.2). Taxonomy (NCBI): domain Eukaryota; kingdom Viridiplantae; phylum Streptophyta; class Pinopsida; order Pinales; family Pinaceae; genus Picea; species Picea sitchensis. The sequence continues at coordinate 2,317 of SNQJ01S0121668.1, read as the reverse complement.
GGTGAATTTTCGCACTTTGATTTTTTGAACCAAGTATATAGTTTTTTTCCTTTTGGTGGATTTTGGTGCTATAGGTGGACTAATTGTTATTGGATTTGATGTCTTTATTCAACCATTATGTGCAATTCCGCAAACGATTTTTCAGTGATAAAATATGCCCCCTAATGTGTGAGGTTAGGAGCATACGTATAGTCTAAATACATCAATGTTTCTTTTGTTGAGTGTTCCATTGTAAGGAAGAGTGAAGAGAAGAACTGCAAGAGTGATCTGTCGGAGGGAGAGGGAAAATTGTGGGACCCAAACCTTTCTCTAGGAAAAAATAAAATCTGTGTACAAATGAGGTGGGCATGCCCCATGCTCGTGTCATGAAACCAAAATGTGGGACTGTAACTGAATAAGTAGGCTAATGGAGATAATTGCAGCACCCTCCAGGATGGTTGATAATGGAAGATGACAGTTTTGAATGGTGAACGGGATCTGAAGTGATTCGGGGACGACTGTAAGAATTGTTGATTACTCGTAGGCATTGATGGCCTAACAAATTTATAGGTTTTCGGATGGTATGAAACAACTGCAATAGTTGCATAGTAAGACCCACCATAACATGAGAGTTTACTGAAGTCAAATTTTATGGGGGTCAATAGAATTAGAAAGAAATGATGATTCTCTCTGTGTCGTCCGAGACTCCTCATTGAAAAGGTAATGAGAGTCAAGATATTGTCGCCCCTCTGAAAACTATGTTGATGTCGACATGAAGGGAGACGCGACGGCAAGAAGCTAAGGGATTCTAGAAATCCACTAAGTAATGGATGATATCAAGTACTGACTGGTAACATGAATGAACTCAAGATGTTTTGGGACTAAAGATTGCCCTTGGTTGAGGAATTTTGAAGGATGACTAGCAGCAACCAGAAAAATGGATCTAGTTTTAGGGGGACAACTAGATATGGGGTTAAACTGTGCCAGAGGCCAACAAAGTGGACAAACTCATAGATTAATGGTACATGGACTTGGGATACTCAGGGTTTGGTAATGATGTCAATATGAAAAAAGGGTGGATGCTCCAACCAAGGGTGACATGGGTTTCTTTTCCAGGGAAAAGAAGGCCATGAAGGATGACAATGAAAAAGCTATGTATATGTGGAAAACAAAGGCTTTATAAAATTACCAAAGAAATAAAGAATAATTTGGGTTGAGTATACAGATACAAAAACAAGTTCCCCAGTGAAAGATGGCTTGGCCTATTTAGGGTGCAAGTTTGTGAAAGAGAATTGGCAGAGGATGGGGGCCCCATGGGTGGGTTTATGTATTAGGTAAATGGATGGAGTACAATCTACAGATGGGAAAATTGATGGTGGATGAGATGGAGAGATAATGAAACTACATAGATGTAGTCAATAGAACCAAGATGATATGATCTGGGATTCCATTGGGAAGGTTAGCAATATGATGAGAAGAAATATGGGGTTCATTCTCGGAAGTGCAAAATACTATCGGTACTCCCATCCCTAGGGGATGAAATCAACATGAGTATCAAGTTGTCAAGGGGAACTATAAATGGGAAAACTTAGGTGGGGGATAGTGTTATTGAATGACAATACCAAAATGTGGTAGAAGTGAAGATACTGCAGAGCCGAATGTAGGGATCCTAAAGGTAAATGTCAGAGGGTTTGAATGGGATATGCAATTTATTTACAAAGAGAATAATTACATTCTAGTATCGAACACATACATGAAGAGGTTTTAAATCTTGTTGAACAAGTACCTACACACAAAAAACCAAATACCTTATGTGAACAATATCTGATGATAAAGAAGATATGACAACTATTTGATTAAAACTGAAAGTGAGCATGCATACCTGAATGTGGCGTGAGAAAAATGCTCCTCTTGGGCCAAGTGCAGATGATAAACTAGAGAATGTGAGTGTGAATATGGCGGGGAGTTGGCTCGACAAGTGCCTGCAGAGCCGAGGGATGTATAGAGGCATCGACAAGATGGTGTTGGTGCTGGACCATCTAGAGAGCCGCACAGGGATTTTGTGGCCATGTTGGAGGATTTGCGCAAACGGTTCGAGTAGGTCCTGTAGGGTGTGCCTGAGGGAATATGGTGTTGTTGGGTATTCTACCCTACGGACTAATAAGCTAGGGCTCTAAACTTATACACAGAAAATAACCTTTAAGATTGAACTTTTAACCTTCTACCCAAAATCTCAACCCCTTTTCGAGCAAACAATGGAAGAATCAACTCACCTTTTTAACGATGCTTGAAGTAGATCCTCCGTTGAGCCTTCTATTTCCTTGCTGCTGCTGCCCCT
>SNQJ01S0121667.1:32770-55937 GCA_010110895.2 Picea sitchensis | reverse complement strand
AGTTGCAATAAGATAAACTCTTAACATGCCAAGATAAACCACCATAAAGAGATAGAAATGACCTCCATAAGCTAGCACATAATCATCATGTAGCCACTAACCAAAGAGAACACCATACCATAGCACAAGAGAGCAAAAATATTAAAGGTAGTGAAAATTTCAGTCCTTAGCCTCTCACAATGGGAGAGATATGTTATAAAATGACATTCACATGATATATATTTATACAAAAACCTTAAAACATAGTTTGTCCACTTAGTAATGGTAAAACATAAGATAAGGGGTCAACAACCCTTCTCTTACCCCTTGCATCAAATAATAATATTTATTTTTCACTTTAACACAATAGAAACCCTAAAAATAAGATGATGTCACCCCTTTAGGGGATGTTTTGACCACTTGAACAAGTCATTGGAGAAGAGAATGGAGGTTGTTGGGGCTCCTTGAGCCTCCTCATCATGTTATAAGGTTAATCCATGCCTCCTTCAGTCAAAATATGCCAAGTGTCAATGTGTAATAACTCCATCACCATCAAACCCCCTCAATCATGACGTCAAGCCTCAAAAGATGACGTTTTGCCTCTCCTATGCAAGTTGTTTGGGTACTAGGGGCTAGATAAGATCCTCCTTTATGACATGTAAGTCGCCAAAATGATTTATCTGTGATCCAATATGCGGTCCTACAACATCCAACCTGTGGGCTCCTTGCCCCATGGAATCCCAAGCTAGGCTTGCTCTCCCAAAACTGGCCACCAAGCAAGGTCTCGCAAAACAAAAGGGTACACCCTCCAAATATCTCAAGTCAAATATATCATGACAAGTGTAAACTACATCGAATAAGCAAGGCACCTAAACATGTGCATCAAAACTACCTAATCAAATTAAACAAATTCTAAAAAACCCTATATGATTGATCAAGTTTAACTATGGGAGGGGTGTCATAAAAGTCCTATTGGGTAGGCCAAATCGCTCAAGTAGGGGATGCTCCCAAGGATGGCCTTTCAAGTTTATGTAATGGATGATGAGGTGGAAGGTTTTTAGACTTCATAGGTCAATGAGTTTCATGACATACAAGGTCTCATATTATCTCATTTATGGGTGCCTTTGTAGAGGGTGTGTGGCACCTTTGTTTGCAATGCACTTTTTCCAAGTCCATATTCTTGCCATTCTTTCTTGTTATTTCTTTCATGTTTTAAGGAACAAGTTGAAGTTCAATGTCTTGGCATGGTGTCCAGATAACGATAATTTCATTCACAAATACCTCATGGAAATGAGAAGGATAGCTTGTGATGAGACCCCCTTTCTCTCAGTTGTGTAACTAAGAGCCACTACCCTGTCTTGGTGAATAGATGACGGTAATGTAATATCGCTAAATACCCATGATCATGATAGGTCGTCTCGTGATGAGACCTCCCATCCTCCAACTAACCCCTTAAGAATTCACTATTATTTATTTTTGTAGGTCCCCCTTTTGTTTCAGAAAATCATTTCATTGTTTTCTCGGGGATCCCTGGGAGAAGAATCTGGAAGGTCTATATTTAGGATTTTATTTTTTTATCCAAAAACAATCCCTTTAGGCCTCCAACCCCTTCTTCCCATGAAATGAGGTACATGCCCTTCTTGGGTTACTAAATTCAAAGGGCCTAGAATAAGACAATATGCGGGGAGTGTAATGAGCAGAAGGTGGTAAGTATGGTTGGGATGGTATGATAACCCCTCAAGGGAACCCTGCCACAAACCTTCCCCAAAGGTTGGCCACTTACTAGGAAATCTATGATACTTATCAAGGTGAAACAAGGTCAAAAGCATAATGTCCAAGCATGTGTTCTATAATCAAAATTAGCTCAAATACAACATGTTTAAATGCCTTAAATATTAGGGTGATTACCTGCCACAATACTTGACTTGAATCGCATGGAGCAAGACCCCTTTGCCTTCCAAAAGTTAGTTGGTGTGGTGGATTCACTGACAATGGATCATAATGTGGTGATAGAGAGGGATTTTGTATGTGCAAGTGGGCATTGTTGGTCATGTTATCTCTCAGCACTCCATATATGCAACCTTAGGGCCTTGATACATCATCTCCTTAGTTATCCCAAAAAATGGGGATAACACTCCCTAGAGAAAACAATACCTAGCAAGGTAAGTCTAGGAGGGTGTAATCCCTTTTACTCCTCCTAGAAACCTTTGCAAATAGATTTTTTTCAATGATACAATGATAGATCTTGGTGGAGGGTGTATTCTCTTATACTCCTCCAAGGGTTTTTACCAAAATAACCTTGAAACAAGAATGAAAAACAACAATATGCAAAAAATTACTTACCAATTCCAAGAGATAGCAAGTAAAACCCTCATCTACCAAGAATATTTTGCCATAATATAAAGAACAAAGAATCCAAGAGATAGCTCTAGTCTTCCTTCTAATAGACAAGTAATCAACATCCACAATAGCACAAGAGAGAGATATATCGATTTTCCCAAGTAGGGCAAAATTTCAGCCAAGAGGTATGTAATATTCAAGTGAGTTATGTCCAAATGAAATGTGAGGTGACCTCTATTTATATGAGGTCACCTAAAATAGTTTTTCCACATTCATAATTTGAGGAGGCCGACCTCACAAATTTTCCTTCCTAAACAATACTTTTTACCAAACATAAAAAATTACATTGAAGAAAGCCCTAAAATGATGATGTCACTCCCAAGGATATTGATGATAAAAATGTTGAGCTTATTGAGGAAGTTGTTGGGCCTCCCAAAGAAAAATGTCAATGTGCTAGGGTCTTCCTTCAACAAACATATCATATCATCATCAAACACCTTGCACCACCAAACCCTAGCTTTCCAATTGATGATGTCATGCCCCAAAAGTGAAGTGTATGGCTTCCAAAGGAAAACGTTGGGGCTAGGATGGCTATCGAATCAACTCCAATGGATAATCAAATGCCTCCAAAGGAAATGTCCCTCATCCAAGATGTCCCAATGAGTGGGGTATGACATTCACTCTACTAAGACAAGTAAATTCGCCCTCCAAGGGTCTCAAGTCATATGTATTATTCCAAGTAAATCACATTTAATACAAGAACCACCTAAAAGTGTGCATCAAATCTTCCCTTTTAAAGTCATACAAGTGCTCAAAGACCCTATGAAATTTTCCAAATTTAGATATGGGAGGGGTGTCATAATGCCCTATTGGGTGAACCAATTCCTCAAGTAGGGGATGTTCCCAATGATAATCCTTTCTAGGTTATGTAGTGAATGTGAGGTGGATGGGGTTATACTTGTAGGTATGGGTTTTCATGACATACAAGGACTCTTATTGTCTCATTTATGGGTTCCTTAGTTGAGGGCTAGCCACATCATTTTCCTCTTTTTGTTTTTAAAGCATATTTTTCCAAGACCTTTATTAGCCATTCATTTTGCATGTGTTTCCAAGTTGAAGATAGTAAGGGGCACTAAAAGGAAATGTGTAGTCCACATACTCTCTACCTTGGTTTGCATGCTTTTCCAAGTTGAAGACAATAAGGGGAACTAAAAATAAATGCATAGCCCACATACGCTCTACCTTGGAAAGCACCATTTATCAATTAGTTATTTATTTTATGGGTCGCTTATTTTTTTGAGAGGTGTTTCATTTCTCTTGGGATACAAGGACAAGATTTTATTGCATGATGTTTTTTTCAGGGCACCTTCTAACCTTGTGGCCCCTTCTTCCCATGAAATTACGTACATGCCCTTCTTAGGTCAATAAGACCAAAAACCTAAAATATGGGGAAATGGAGGGGAAGAAGTAATGGAAAGTGGCAAGTATGTGCGATAATGGTATGATGACCCTTGAAGGAGACCCTGTTGAATTTTCTATATGCTAGGCTCAAGGATGAAGTTTATTTCAATTTTATCATTTACTTGAACCATAAACAAATGCAGCTACACCATTAAAAATTGTTTCAATAACCAAGATCATAAGAAGAAATACCATGCATAAGAACACAAGAATTATCTTGGGAAACCCTTCTCAACAAGGGAAGAAAACCCAACAATCCTTTGCTATATTCTCAAGAGAAACACCTCCCACACCATAGACCTAGCACACAAAAGGGTGCTCTCCAAAACCAAGAAGCTAGCGCCCAAGAGAGGTGTGCACATCATCCCTAGAATATGTAGTTGCTGAAATTTCCAAAATCACATGTTTGTTGTGTTTCCTCAATGGGGAAATCACCTTTATTTATACTAGACTGGAAACATCAAAAGTGGTGTCTATTGGCACAACAGGGCCGACCTCAATAACTCAGAATATAATTAATAATTACAATATTAATTACCTTTTACAATAATCATTAATTATCTTTCTCTTTATGGTGGGGCTGAACTGTACCTTTTACATCACAATTAGGGTTACTTGTAAATATTACTCTTAGAAATTATAGCAAGGGATCTCACACACCCACTAGTGCTCAGCCACTAGGGGCATGTACACATGTGCTCAGCCACAGGGACGCCCTACTCAAAAAATCTCTATCTCACTAAGTCTCACAGGAGAATCATCTGGAGTACCACATCGTCTCAACTCTATACACATAGGAGAATGATACACCCATCACATAGGCACCTTCACCCCTGAAAGGGGTACACATCGTTTCATATCAAACGACACACCCGTCTCATGGGCATCCTCACCCCACATAGGGGCATACACATTGTTTCATCTCAAACGACACACCCATATCATGGGAATCCTCACCCTACATAGGGGTACACAACGTTCCATCTCAGTCTCAGAGAGGAATGGCACACCCATCTCATGGGCACACCCAACTTGTGGGCTCTCTCACAAGTCGAATCACTCAGTATTTTTCCTGGAGGATGTATCACGAAGCTGTAATCATCAATACTCCCTCTCAGCTAGGGAGGCATTCTCCACCAGGCCAAGTCTCTCACAGAAGTACTCAAACTTCATCTTGGCAAGCGGTTTGATGAAGATATCTGCAATCTTCTCATGTGTAGGAAGGTATTGCATGTGTATTGATTTCCTCTACACCATATCTATTATATAATGATATTTTATCTCAATGTGTTTCGATCTATCGTGAAACACAAGGTTCTCAGAGTGCTTCTGGTTATCAAAATGAATAATGGTAGGATCCATCTCATGATAAAATAAATCTGTCAGGAGATTATGAACTCAAACTTCTTCATGGACTGCCACACTCAATGCTATATACTCTGCTTCTACGGTACTCAAGGCCACAGGGCTATGTTTCCTGTTGCACTAGGAAACCATGGCAGACCTCAAGGTAAAACAACAATCAGATGTGCTCTTCTGGTCCACTTTGCTCCCTGCCCAATCTGCATCGACATATCCCTACAAACTCAAGTCTACACTGGAGGAATATCTTAGGACATATCCAACTGTGCCTCGTAGATATCTCAATACATGATTCCCTACTATCTAGTGATTTTTTCTCGGTTGACTCATGAACCACGAATCCCTTTGGCTGCAAATATATATTTGTACTTCTCGACACTTCCATCGTCTGCATACTTGATCTTATAGATCCACTTTGGAAGTCACTACAGACTTCCCTTTTGGTCTCAGAACGATATCCCACACATCATTCTTCAAGATGGACTGATATTCTTCTGTCATGGCATCTTTCCATACCTCCTGACCTGCTGCTTCTCCATAACAAGAAGACTCAGTATCAATGATGTGGCTCATGTCTGAAACATAGCTCGAAATTCTCTTTGGTCTCTTTCTCTCTCAGAATGTGCCTCAAGGAGATGTATGTCCCCTTGCCTCTTGCAAAGTTTTTCGAGCCTAGGAAGGCCTTTTATGTCCTACTACAATGTCTCTGGAAATATCAACTAGATCAACTGAATCAATGGTTGTCTCCCTCTGAACTGTTGAAGGGGAGAAGGTATTGTCTCTTCCTTCTTCTCAAACAGTTTGACTCCCTCTGAAGTCTGAAGGATAGACATCTTCCTTTTTCTGTGTTTGCTAACCTGGAGATATCTCAAGTCTTCTCAGGTCCTCTACTGACTCTATAGTATTTTTATGAAATCCATACTAGGATAATAACCAAGATGTCCTCCCATGGGGATAACAATCAAAATGGCCTCATGTACTAGAATAATAATCAATCAAGAAAAGTTGGCCTCATGTATTAGAATAATAATCAATCAAGAAAAGTTGGACTCCCGTACCAAGGATAATGGTCCAAGTCATGAGGGCTCTCGCACCATGGATAATACCCTTTATTACCAAAATACAATCAACTATAGGTTAATGATTAAATTAAATAAGGAATGTAGTAAAACAACTTACCCTAGTCTACAGTTATGTTCACTCTTGTATTTGGTCTTCCTGAGAAAGGTTAGAGGAAGTAATCCTCATTTCTCATGTATTCATCTTTCTGAGGTGGGTCTGGATCAATGTCTGCGGTGGAAGCATGTTATCTTCCTTTCTTTCTGGTAGGACAGTTTCTCGCAAAGTGTCGATACTTGTCACATCTGAAGCACTAGATCTTTGACATGTCTTTTCTCTGATCATAACCTGAATTTGATGAAGTCTTCTCATCTTTGAATGTTTTCTTGAACTTTCTTTTATTTATTCCTCCTTTCTTTGTATGAAGTGCAAGAGCATGATTTTCATGATGAGGGGAGTCTTCCACTCCTCTAGCTATAAGTCTAATTTCTTCTTGGGTACAGTCTTTCCACAGACAATCAAAAGTAGGTAGATTTTATCTTCCATTGATACTTTGAAGAAATGGTTCCCAATGTTTTGGAAGATTATTAAGAGTGGTCAAAACAAGTTCTCTGCCTGATATGATTTCTCCAATGGCACCTAGCTGATCTCTGATCTCTAACATCTTCATAAAGAAGGTAGCAACGATGTCACCTTTTTTCATCTTGATATTTTGAAGTTGACCCTTCAATGTAAGAGGTCTGAGGGTGTTGTCACTTTCAAACATATTCTTCAATACCTTATACATTTCATAAGTTGTCTTCATGTTGGCAATACGAGGCAGGAGATGGTCTCTTACTGAGTAGATGATTATCTTCCTTGCCTTGATGCCATCTTCCTTCCTTTCTTCCTTCTCTTCATCGACAGTTGTCTCTGGTAAGTATTTTTGTATTTTCCACAATAGATATTCCTCTTCAAGAGTGATCTGAAGTCTTGAATTCTAGGATTTGAAGTTGCTTGATCCATCAAGCCTGTCTTCCACCAAGGTATTTTTCATCATATTTTCAGATTCTTCACAAACCCTTTCCAACTGGGATAGAAAACATAACGGCTAGGCTAGGCTATCAAACTTAGGTTTTGTTTGGCTTATGACTGCCAGCAATAAGCCTTGAAAGTTAGAAGAACACTGGTGAGATGGAAATCTCCTTCAATGAGCTGCAGAAACCCTTATTCTGAAATTTCTGCAGAAAATTGTGAAACCCTAGAAACCTTAGGGCCAAAAAATAAAAATGCTTGGAAATGCAATCTAAAGGTTGTTGAAGGTGTGTTGAAGGAGGTTGTACACTCCTATGCAATTTTCATCACCAAATTCCAAGTATTAAGTATTGGAACACCCAAAAAGAGAGGGCCATACAGATTTTCTAGAAACCCTAGGAGGGTCATACGGTTCTGCAAAAGGGAGAGGACAACTGCTTTAATGCTTGTGCAATGGGTTATTCAAGACCTAATCTCTGATACCATGTTGAATTTTATCTATGATAGGCTCAAGAATTAAGTTTATTTCAATTTTAACATTTACTTGAAACATAAAAAAATGCAACTACACCATTAACAATTGTTGCAATAACCAAGATCACAAGAAGAAATACCATGCACAAGAACACAAGAAATATCTCCCACACCATAGAACTAGCACACAAAAGGGTGCTCTCCAAAACCAAGAATCTAGCGCCCAAGAGAGGTGTGCACTTCAACCCTAGAATATGTATTTTCTGAAATTTCCAAAATCACATGTTTGTTGTGTTTCCTCAATGGGGAAATCACCTTTATTTATACTAGACTGAACACATCAAAAGTGGTGTCTATTGGCACAACATGGCCTACCTCAATAACTGATAATATAATTAATAATTACAATATTAATTACCTTTTAAAATAATCATTAATTATCTTTCTCTTTATGGTGGGGCTGACCTGTACCCTTTACATCACAATTAGGGTTACATGTAAATATTACTCTTAGAAAATATAACAAGGGATATCACACACACACTAATGCTCAATCACTTGGGGCACAACCACCCATGCTCAGCCACAAGGACGTCCTACTCAATAGATCTCTATCTCACTGAGTCTCATAGGAGAATTATCTGGAGTAACACATCGTCTCAACTCTATACACATAGGAGAACGATACACCCATCACAGGGGTACACATCGTTTCATCTCAAATGACACACCCATCTCATGGACATCCTCACCCCACACAGGGGCATACACATCATTTCATCTCAAATGACACACCCATCTCATGGGCATCCTCACCCCACACCGGGGCACACAACGATCCATCACAGTCTGAGAGAGGAAGGACACACCCATCTCATGGGCACACCCAACTCATGGGCTCTCTCACAGGATGACTCACTCATTTTGTGTCCTAGAGGATGTCTCACGAAGTTGTAATAATCAAAAACCCCCCCAGTAGAAACCCTTTCCTTGAGGGTGGCCACTTACTAGGAAACCATGACACTCACCAAGGTGAAATAGGGAGAAAAGAATAATTTCCAAGAAGACGCTCCATAATTAAGAGAATATTTAATGCAACATATTCAAATGATTCAAGTATTAAAGTGACACTTACCACAAAACTTGACTTGTTTTCTCATGGAGCAAGATCCACTATCTTTCAAAAGCAAGTTGGTGTGGTGAATGCCATCATGACAAACGAAGAAGTATTTTGTTGAGGCGGGGCTCTGTCTGTGTGAGTGAACCTTGGAAGTCAATCCATCTCTTGGTAGTCCATGTCTACAACTTGAGGGCCCCGAGACATCATCTCCTTATTTACCCCTAGAAATGGGGGGTAACATTTGGCTCCTACTTGGGGACATGTACTTGTCGTAGAGTGCATGAGAACCACAACATCTCCTGGAAAGACTTGTGCCTACAAACACATTGAAACAAAAAAAATGTTGGATATCGAGAGTGGATTGATCACCCCTTTTTCCATATTAAAAAAAAATCCAAAAAAACTAATCTTAGAAAGAAAATTTTACATTTTTTCAAAAAATTCTAAACTAACATGAAAAATTATCTATGTAAATGAATCATACAATCATGAATAGATGCACATAAAGCAATATGTAAATGATATATGACATGTAAACTGAGTAAATGTAACTAAGTTATCATGATCACATGAATGCAAATGCATGGGAAAACAAATGACCTACCTACTTACCCAGGGCCCATGGTCTCGAAGAAGTCAAGTTCCTTTGAAGTATGGTCGAAGAAGAGACATATCAACTATTAATGGCGTATTCCTCCCATCCATGGCACATAGGTAATATGTTCCCTTCTCAAACTTCTTGACAATGTAAGGGCCAAGCCACAAAACTTCATTCATCTTGTCATACTTGGGATTTCCGTTTATTTTATCCCACATGAGTGCAAGGCTTCCTTCATCAAAATCAACATAAGGTATGTCTTCAATGTAATGTTGTATTGTTGGTTGCACCTTGACCATGTCATTGATAAACTCCTCTCTTTCAATACCCTTTTTATATTCATATTTCTTGAATATATTGATGGATCCTAGATATTTTCCTTGGAACTCTGCAAGCTTCTCCTTATACTTACCCGTCCTTGGGAGTAGTGTATCTAGGAAATCCGCCTATGCAAAAGGAAAATCTATGGATCATACTCAATGATTTGGAGAGGCACATCAAACTCACACTCACTGTGATAATCAGGGTGATTAATATCCATTACATATTTTTCAACCATCTGTCGGCTATACAAAATATCAAAGGTACCATCCCCCATAGGAATATGAGCATGAGTGAGATCCATACAAAGAAAACCACCAAGATTACCATACCAACTTATTGATAAGAACATACCCCAAGCATCTGGAACATCAATCACAACTATGTTCACGATGAGGCTAATTTCTGGGAATTCTTGCAAATAGACCTCAAAATCTTCTATGAGGCCATATACCTTCACCTTCTTTGAGTCAATACCATAAACATTTTCGTATGGATGGGTAGTATTTAAGCCGAGTTGTTTCATGAAATTTAATGGGATTGCATTTATTGAATCTTTGGAATCCAACGTGTAGTTATTCAAATGGAGGCCATTCACACCTAAATAAAGGTAGAAAGGAGGGGTTTATTCCCTTTGTTTTCCATGATACATGGTGTTCAAGATCACAGGATGATCTTCTACTTCTTCTGGTACTTTCAATGCTTTCAAGACTTCCTTTCTTATAGAAGGGATTTTTCACATCTCAACCATAGGTACTGACATATTCATCTTCCCAATCATAGATGGTACATCTATATCCAATGGAAACGCTTCTTCTACTGGTGCGGGCTTCGGGAGCAAGTCACAAATTGGAGGTGGAGGAGGTGGAGGCACTTCCTTGGTAACCTGCAATGGAGACTTTACTACCTTTGGTAGAGTAAATGAAGCTTTGTTTCTTCTTGCATATGTCAATATTTCCTTCTAACTCAGCTTGTTCTTGATGTGGAAAAATTTCCACTATGGACAAGTGAAACCCCTCTTGGATCAAGACTCCTTTGATCCAAGACAGAAGGTAACAAATGGTTCCATGCTTTCCCCTTCATCTATTCTATATGCCTACAAATAGAATAATAAGAGAAGATGATAGAATGGGATAGATGATCTACCTCCTTTCAGTCGGTTTTCCTTGATGTTCCAACTCTTGATATTGATGTCCAAGGTCTTGGTGCAAGGGAAATCATGCAAAGAATAAAGCAATACTTCCTTCTTCGAAAATATATTGTTAAGCAAAATAGATTTATCTATATCAAACTAGGAAAAAATAGACATGCATACAATGAACAACATAAGCATGAGAGGAATAGGTAATATGAATGCAACACGAATAACAATGTGATACTCCAAAGTTTATTCCTTCCCTTTCACCCAAGAATGGACTCCCTTATATAGGAGTTGAGGCATAACAACCATATGATAATTTTGAGGAGAGGATAGGATCAAATGAGGATTTAGCTAAACAAACAAGATTGACCTTGCCTTGGATAGAGGGTAGCTCGAACACACCTTTAACCAACTGAAATCTCCTAGAAAAAACCTCTCAAAATAAGGTATAATGGTTACAACCACTTCATCACCCCCTAGAACTGAGCATAGGGAGATAGTATCACTCCCCTATAACTAAGAAAGAAGCTATGAAAAGGGTTCATCCTCCTATTTATATGGGTAGGGGAGCGATGGTACTAAAAAATGGCCAAAAACTCAAGGTAAAAGATAGTATTTCGACCTCCAAATGATAGGTTTCCCTTCCAACATGTCTAGGGATTATGACAAACACACCCACATGGTGATTAAATTGCGACGCTTGGTAAAGTGTGATGCTTAAGTGTGATACTTGGTAGTGTGACACTTGGTAGTGTGACAAATAGGTGTGTAACAAATTTCCCCTATAGTGTGAGGTCGGAATAAAAGTTGATGGTCGAAGCACTTTACAAAAATATATGTGCAAGGGTGATAGAATAGGAGAGTTGGGCGAAAGATACAAACAAACATCAACCAATATATATGTATCATCCTCAAGGTAGGCATACCCATACTCAGAATAAACTGAACCAAAGTTGCATGGTCACTGAGCAATACACTACGGATCCATGAAAGCACTGACTAAGGATATGGCCACCAAAAATACAATGCAGATTCATACCTCCATGACTTGATCGGGTCGTAGCCACGAAAGAATACACAATTGAACTACGATATGACAAAACCATAGCCACATACCAATACAAAGTGGATCTATGTGACAACATATATATATCAGTGAGATTGCCAACATGATGGCCATACTGGAATCTTCTAAGTACTCAAATAATCTCCATCGCAACCCAGGTGAGGCACATAATAGAGGTGGGTTCCTGAAGGGTTCCCAAGGTCTTCGTCCTGATCCCGAAATGGTACAATTATAGACACATTAATAGATGTGTTGATGTCGAACATGGTAGAAACCACTTGATTACTGGTCATTGAGGTGTATCATTAACAAGTGCGAGGGAAATCCCCAATGATGACAATGACTCTCAAGGTACCCTAGTACATTCCAACAAACGTGAATAAATGAGATAAAGTTGAACATTCGTGGAATCATTCAATCAGAGGAAAATGATGTAAACCTAATGTTGAAAGTGAGGAGACTTGCCATTGGGGCATGCAGGTTCCAAGGTACTAATGGTTTTCTAAGTCTAATTCTTGGATGATGTGTTGAAGTCGATAGGAACAAACTCGTTGAAGGAGTTCCATGATGTTTCCCCCATCATCGACACGAAACTCACACAGGAAAGTGATGTAATATAATAGATCAAATGAGTAAAAACTGACACGACGATGAAGGTTGGTAATACTGCAAAGTGGTTGATTTGGGCTGAAACTTCCCTTGAACATTGTGAGGCATGACAAATGAATTGGCATCATTGACTCAATGAGATATAGAACAAAACACAGTGCAACGATAACTGGGGAACTCTTCAGGTGGGCCGAAGGAGTACACTAACTCAAAGGATTGGTATGACTCAAAGATGAGAAAATTACTCAACTGTAAGACAAGACACAAGTAGGTGCCATGTTCAAGGGTGACAACAAACAACTGCTATAATGCTTTCCAAAATCCTGACCCACTTCCCTCAAATTCCCCCCCACAATGAATGGTGAGTACCTCCTTGTTTTATAATGAGCATGAGGAGGATAACATATGATCGATATAGATCATCTTCAATGACTCCCTCATTACATGTTTAACGAACTTGGAGAAGGAGGGGTTAGATCCCATATGGGTCCTTCAATGTATAATTTTACGAGTCTAGAGAAGATAAACTTGGCGGTATTTTCACATTTAGAGAGTCTAAAAAGAAATTAAAGAAGACTCCAAGAGTGTTATTTTTCATAAATTTAGTCCCCTGAGCCCGAAAAAGTATAAAACAATACATGAGAGAACCCTTATATCCAAGGTTGACTAGAGTATTCCTTTTTCATAATTAGTCCATCCGGTCTGAAAAGGGTTAAAAGTATTACACCAAATAGATGCCCTTTAAAATCCTTTTGACGAGTGTGAAAGGAAACAAGCTCACTCGAAAATATTTTTATGTTTAGAGATTTTGAAAAGAGCTTAAAAGAGACTCTGAAGAGTTACTTTTTTGTATAATTTTTACGAGCCCAAAAAAGTGATAAAAGAATACTCGTTAATTTATTTGCATGTATTTACGAGCACAAGAAAGAACAAATACTAAGCTCACTTAGACAAAACAAGTGGCATGCAACTAAGTTCCAATGGGCAGAACGAATCCTAAGAAATGACAACGATAGGGCGTAGAAAGTAGGTGTGGCAACCAATGACCACTCACAACAACGTGTCTCTCTAGAGGGTAACCGCAAAATGGGCTCAGCGTATGCGGACAACTACCATCAACCATAATTGCAATGGCCATAAGAAAGTAAGATGACAAATAGAAGTGAAGTAGTAGCAATTGCAACCATTAAGCAAACAATAAGATGTCTGCTTCATTTTTTAACGAGCTTGAAATAGAGAATGAGCTATGCTCGAAGTTTTTGCTTCATTTTGTAATGAGCTTGAAACATAGAATGAAATTGTTCTCGAGGTTGGTTTCATTGTTTAACGAGCTTGAAATGAAAAATGAACTATGCTCAAAATGATACCCATCGACGAGTTTCTTCCCAACATGATGTCCAGAGGTTGGTAATTTGAGTGATACCCATTGGCGGGTTTTTTCCCAACATGATGTCCAAATGTTGGTACTTTTCCCCCAACATGATCGGAAGAAGCTAACGACTGAACTCTAGCATGATGTTCAGAGGTTGGAGATAGGGAAAATGATACCACATAATTAACCTATGGCGGGAGGGATATCGAATTCATATAAGGAACATTCAAGAAAGTCAGATGGTCGACAGTCAAATCAAGACTAACAAACAAAAGTTCGTTAATGGTCATAATGTTTCCATTATGAGGGAAATGCATAACTCAAAAGAGTGTGGAAATGAAAACTTTCATAGCATATACATAGTCTTGCCCAAGGATTAAATTAAATTCCAAGGGGCCTTGAACTACCATAACATCAATACAAACAATTTTCCCTCCTAAGGTGATGGGAAGCTGAGGAACTATCCCTAAACGTTCATTGGATCTTCTATTAAAAGCCAATAGATGATGGGTAACTAGAACTGACCCAGGGGATCAAAATATGCTCAAAACTCAAAGTGCTCGAAATTGCTCAAAAATGGATTCATGGCGTAGATCTCATCCTCACAAACCTAACACAACTTGAATAGGATCAAACGAACATCGTATGCGAGAGATATCGCGTTCTGTCCACTTTTCCAAATAGGCAAAAAAAATGTTGACTGTACAGTCCGTACAATTTGACTGTGTAGACCATACTGCTGACGTGTCATAGGACCGTACAAGACACATGGAAGGTTTTGAGTTGTTAAGTGATGATGTGGTAGAGGCTGACATGGTAGGTGAGTTGGCAGTGGTTGAGTTTGACCTATCCGGTGTTGACACGTGTCATTTGGTGGTCAAATGGGAAGGTGCCACATGGCCCAACCAAGGGCCACGACGTGGCACCCCATCATTGGTTTGTTGGTTAAAACATTGTTGGAGTCTGTGGGGGTCGAACCCGGGACCTCCGATAGTGGAAAAGACTTGGCAAGGGCCGGGCTACCAGCCTGCTCGCGTAATAGTTCTTACCCCTATAGTTTGGAACTGTTATTTAATATTGTTGTATGTTTCTTTCCAGGCAGAAAAGGGTTGGGGCTCCCCAACCCTGGTCACATATAGCATGCTCCTTTAACATATGACCTCAGGTGCATAGTTTTCAATGGACTAAAGGATGGGTGCTTAAATTTTGGTCGGCACTTGACCACATGGGGGGCCACGCGACCACTACCTTCGCTGAAAAAGGTGCCAAGCCTATTAACCGCGTGACAATATGCCACCATTTGTGGAACAGGAGCGTGTGCTAGGTTTTTTCCATGGGAAACACTCGGGAGCCATATTATTCACACACAGGTGCGTTTTGGCAAGCAGAGACAACAAGCTATTAGGGAAAAACATCCAGAGTTGTATTTTTCTCAGTTTTTGGCCAAACCAGGTGCAGGAAGAGCCCAACTAGGGGTTTTTGGACATTCTAGAGCCATTGGAGCCATCTATTTTGCATTTTTAGCATTGTAAAGCACTGATTTTGACACTTTGAGCATTAATGAAAATGATCCATTGGAAGCTGGACCAAGAGATGTATCCCAAGAGAGGGGTGGACTCCTTTATCATTTTGTTGTGTTAATGTGCTTGTTATTGATGGTTGTTATATCTGTTTATGCTTCTCATGTTTAAATAAAAACTCATTAAGATTATGTTTTTGCAACTTGATCATATTTCCCAAGAACATGAAAAATACACTTGCAATTTTTAAGAGACTCAAGCCTTTTCATTTTCAGATTAAGTTGGTATCAGAGCATAGGTTTTTGAAGGTTTGATTGTTTGCAAGTGTTTTTTTAATGATTCTTACAAGGTTGAAGCTCACAAGAGGAGAAGGTCAACTTGTAGAGCCAAGCTCTCAACTTTCAAGAAGGAGAACTACACAATCACTTCAAGCTTCAAGGAGGCATTCACCAAGTATGGCTCATGAGGAGAGTCATGAGTGAGTCATGAAACTCTTAATTCAGAAGTTGAAACTTTTAGAAAATATTTTATGATATGAAAGAAATAGTCAAAGTTTTATTTTAAGAAAGAAATGCAAGGTTTACCCAGGGTGAAGCTCAAATCCTCCAAAGGTAATGAAGATAATTAATTAAAACTCCAAGGAAATGGAGGAATGGTGATGTCCCACCTCTTTCACCCTCCATGTTCCATATTCCTACCATTTCACAAACACCTCAAATTCTCCAAAGGAACATGGTGAAATTCCTCCCTAGAAACTCCTTTGCTTAAGCTTGATGTTAAGTTTGAATTGCCTATGTACAATGGAGGTAAATGTTAGAATTGTATAAGCTGGTTAATCCAGTTGAAGTGTATTATGGGATACAAAGTCATGTAGAGAACTAAGATTCAGTTCAGTTCTATATTAGATTGGAAAGTGCAACACTCATTTGGTGGGAAGTCAAGAACTCAGAGAGGACATGAAGAAACATGGTAAGTTTAATCCTCTTGGAATGATTTTATTGTTGCACTTAAAGACAATTTTATCCATTAGGATACATGCATAAAACTATTATGGATTTGAAATTTTTTAGACAAGCTAAAGGGAAAAGATGTGCAAAGCTACACTCAAGAATTTAGAAGAGATTTGATTTTGGGTATAGATTTATCTTCTCAAAACAATTTACTCAAATACAGGGGGATTAGTAGCTACTTGAGGAGCTACACAATACTTATGTTTAATACCATGAATCTAGATGAAGTTTTTTGTATAGGAAACTCATTTAGAAATAAGAGGGAGGAATGATCCTGAAGAGGGAAGCAAGAATCCATTTGTTAAAGGAGACAAGGAGGAAGAGGAAATTCAAAGGAAATGGAAGAAATAATGCTTCAATCGAGAAGGGGAGAGAAACTCTCATGTAAACACCATTCAAAAGATGGCCATGATGAAACCATTGTTGGAAACTTCATCACAGAAATGGGACCAAAAGGATTCGATATAAGGGAAACCAATGACTTCTGCAACTACACAACATGATTTGGGTTCTACAATTAGGGAGATGAAACAAAATTACAGCCATGGGTTTTCATGGTAAGGAATCTATTACAGAGGTACTAGTTCTTCAAGTAGTGGTAGCCTCAATGAAACTCAACATGAAAAGAAAGAAAAGAATAGAGATTTTCCACATAAGGGTTATTTCAAAGCATACTGATATAGATACTCTATTTGATATTTGATCTCAAGCAAACCTCATATCAAAAGACACTGTCAAGAAACTAAAACTGGAAACTACTCCACATCCTAAAACATAACCTCTAGGATGGATATGTGACAATGCCAAATTACACGTGACAAGAAGATGTAAACTGGGTGCACCATCATTACCAAATTTTATAGATGGGGTAGAGCTTGATGTTATTCTATTGGATATTTGTGGTATTGTGTTGGGAGAGGGTCCTTATTTATATGATGGGAGGCAGTATTTCATGATCATGAACAAATATCATTTTGTTGTTTAAAAATGGTTTTGATTACATTGTTAGAGAACATAAAAAGAATTTGAATTTGTCACTTGTAAATGCGAGACAAATGAAGAGATTAGTCAATGCTAAGTAAGAACTTTGTCCTCTTGATGATCAAAACCAAAGACAATGTTGAAAAAGAATCTTTCCAAGGTTGTGATGCAGATTTGATCTAGTTACAAGTTGTTGCTTAATATAGGTAGAGATGTTTAGGGAACCAAAGGATTGCCTACAAAAAGGAATCCCAACACTTAGAGACCACAATTACAACAAGATAGTCCCTCTTCCAAACATTGGTGTGTACATTAGCTGGTCATGGAGAATACTGAAATTAAAAAATAAATCCAACAATTGCTTGACAAATAGGTTTAATATTAAATCCAAGAGTTTCTTGACAAATAGGTTATCATGCCAAGCACATCGCCATGTGGGTCACCAATTGTTTTAGTTCCAAATAAAGATGGTACATGGCGCATGTGTGTAGATTTCAAATCCTTGAACAAGATTATGGTAAAGAATAATTATCCTCTTCCTAGAATTGATTATTTGCTTGATCAATTGAAAGATGCTAAGTATTTTACTAAGTTGGATTTGAGAAGTGGATATCATCAGATTAGGATTGCTGAAGGAGACACATGGAAGACAACTTTCAAAACAAAGCAAGGTTTGTTTGAATGGATGGTTATGCCATTTGGGATTTGTAATGATCCTGCTACATTGATGAGAGTTATGAATGATGTTTTAAGGACTTTTCTTGATGATTGTGTGATTGTCTACTTGGATGACATTTTGATATTTAGCAAATCTCATGAAGAGCATGTTATGCATGCAAAGCAAGTTATAGATGTCTTGAAGAAAGAAAAGTTGTTTTTAAAGATGTCTAGATGTGAGTTTGGAAAGAACTCACTTGTTTACTTGGGACATATTGTTGGAGGAGGTGAACTGAAAATTGATCCTTCCAAGGTCAAAGTCATTTTGGATTGGCCCAAGCCCAACAATGTGACATAGGTAAGAAGATTTTTGGGAGAATCCCAATATTGGAGAAAGTTTATTGCTAACTTCTCTTCAATTGAAGCTCCATTACATGCAACGACAAACATCAAGCAAGTTTTCCAATGGAGATGCAAGCAACAAAAATATTTTGATGCATTGAAGGAGAAGATTAGTTCAACTCCAGTTCTTTCACTTTCTAATTTGAAACATCCATTTGAGATCCAAACATATGGAAGTAATTATGCAATGGGAGCAGTGTTGTTGCAACATGGTAGGCCCATATGTTTTCATTCTGAAACTTTTAATGGTGTTGTGATTAATTATCCTACTTATGATAAGGAGTTGTATGCATTAGTGCAAAGTGTGAAAAAATGGAAACATTAATTGTTGGGAAAAGAAACTATCATTCACACAAATCATCAACCATTTCAATACTTACAATCGCAAATAAAGCTACAACAAGCAAGGCACTTCAGATGGATGAGTTTCCTACAACAATTCCACTTGGTTATAAGGTATAAGAAAGGCATTTATAACAAAGTTGTTGATATGATTTCTAGGCCTATTGTTAGTGCTTCAATTATTCTTAAGCATAATTCTACCATGCATGAAAGCTATGCTGAACAATATTCTTTAGATGTTGATTTTAAAGAGCTTTATGCAACTTTGTGTCATTCTATCCAAGTTGAGGAATTGGATTACCATGTGCATGATAAGCTTTTGTATCATATTGAAAAGCTATGTATTCCATAGGGTGAAATAGTCAACATCATAAGGGAAGCGCATTCTTCTCTTATTGCTGGCCACTTTGGTGTAGGCAAGGCAGTGGTTAATTTGCAAAGGTATTGGTATTGGCCTAAAATGAATGAAAGTGTTTCAAGATATGTAAGAGGATGTTCTTCATGTGCTACAAGTAAGCCTAGCAATAGAAAGTTGGGTTTGTATACTCCACTTCTAGTTCCTTCTCGTCCTTGGAAAAACATTTACATGGACTTTGTAGGAGGTCTACCTATGTCTAAAAAGAATCATGATTATGTTTATGTTGTGGTTGATTGTTTCAGCAAAATGTGTATTTTGATGCCTTGTAAGAAGTAGGTTATAGCTGAAAAATGGCACAAATGTTCTTTCATCATGTTTGGGTACATTTTGGGTTGCCAAAATCGATTATTTCTGATCGCGATTCTCAATTTATTGGGAATTTTTGGTCAAGCTTATGGGCACTCCTGGACACCAAGCTGAAAAAGAGCACAACATTTCATCCACAAACCGATGGTCAAACAGAAGTGGTGAATATAAAAGTAATAGATCTTCTTCGTGGTTATTGTAGCAAACATCCTAAGCTTTGGGATGAGCACCTACACTATATTCAACATGCTTACAACTGGGCTAAGCACTCTTCAACTCAAACATCTCCATTTGAGGCATGTTTTGGTTATTTTCCAAAATATCCTTTAGATTTTATCTTTGGGAAGGATATTGTTATTGATGGTCATTATGACATTGATAGAGCAAAGAAGTTCATTGAACAAATTTAGTTGGTGCATCAAATGGTATAAGAACAGTTGGAAAAGATTCAAGCCAAGTACAAGACAAGGCATGACAAGCATCATGTTAATCATAGTTTCCAAGTTGGAGATGAAGTTTGGATTTACATTAGAAAGGAGAGGCTTAAAGGAGAAGGTAAAAAATTGAAACCAATTAGATATGGACCTTTCAAGATTCTTGAAAAGATTGGTAACAATGTCTTCCGTTTGGATTTGCCTCCTTATATGCAGATGTATGCAATTGTTAATGTTGATAATTTGAGATTATATGAGCCTCCTTTGATTGATGATAAAGGAGAGGATGTTTAGATTCCTTCCATAGATGATATCTCACCAAAATATCTTTCAGAACTGCATGAGGATACAATCATTGATAAGAGGATGAGAACTTAAAAACAAGGGAATGTGGAATACCTTCGTGTTGGTCTTAAAGGCACAAATCCAAGCAACTCTATATGGATTGAGATTGGAAAGGTGAGGGAATTGTACCCTCATATTCAAATAGACTAAAAGTAGTCTTTTAGAGGTCCGAAATCTTCCCAATGGGGAGGAGTGATCCAGGGGATCAAAATGTGCTCAAAAATCAAAGTTCTCAGAATTGATCGAAAATGGATTCATGGCGTAGATCTCATCCTCAAGAACCCAACGCAACTTGAACGAGATCAAACAGACATCATATACAAGATATATCATGTTCTGTCTGATTGTGCAGACCGTACTGTTGACGTGACATGGGATCGTACATGACACGTGGTAGGTGTTGAGTTGTCAAGTGATGATGTGGCATAGGATGACATGGAAGGTGAGTTGGTAGTTGTTGAGTTGGAGCTATAAGGTGCTGACATATGTCATTTGGTGGTCGAATGGAAAGGTTCCACGTGGCCCAACCAGGGGCCGCCAAGTCACACCTTGTCATTGGTTTGTTGATTAAAAATTTGTTGGAGTCTGCGGTGGTCGAACTTGGGACCTCCAGAAGTGGCAAAGACTTGGCAAGGGTCGGGCTACCAACCCACCCGCGTAATATTTCTTACCCCTATAGTTTGGAACTGTTATTTAAACTTGTTGTATGTTTCTTTCCGGGCAGAAAAGGGTCGGGGATTAGCCCCAACCCTGGTCACATATACCATGCTCCTTTAACATATGACCTCAGGCGCGAATTTTTCAATGGACTAAAGGATGGGTGCTTAAATTTTGGTCGGTGCTTGGCCACATGGGGGGCCACGCGACCACTACCTCTGCCAGAAAAGGTGCCAAGTCCCCTAATCGTGCGACAATATGCCACCATTTGTGAGCCAGGTTATTCACACACAAGTGCGTTTTGGTGAGCATAAACAACAAGCTATTGGGGAAAAACATCTGGAGTTGTATTTTTTCTTAGTTTTTGGCCAAACCAGGTGCAGGAAGAGCCCAGCTAGGGGTTTTTGGACATTATGGAGCCATTGAAGCCATCTATTTTGCATTTTGAGCATTGTAAAGCACTGATTTTGACACTTTGAGCATTAATGAAAATGATCCATTGAAAGATGGACCAAGAGATGTAGCCCAAGAGAGGGGTGAAATCCTTTATCATTTTGTTGTATTAATGTTCTTTTTATTGATGGATGTTATGTCTTTTTATGTTGCTCATGTTTAAATAAAAACTCATTAAGTTTAATGTTTTTGCAACTTGATCCTATTTCCCAAACACATACAAATTACACTTGCAGTTTTTAAGAGACTCAAGCCTTTTCATTTTCAGATCAAGAACAAGCTGAGGGGAAACCATATATTTCCAAGTGGTTGAGGATAGAATGATAAAATAATCCCCTTCGTCAACAACAATGTAATATATGATCTTATCGCAAACCTGCACAATGATTTGGAAAGGCATGAAGGAAGGAAGGAGGGGCTCTTCCAGCCTATTCCAATCAAAGGAAATGACCTCATTACTTGGAGGGGGTTCTGTTTAAATGGGTGAAATGCCCCCTTATCAGAAGGAATATGAAGTGAGAAGATAAACATGAGTGGTATCCACTTCACTCTCCAAGGGAAGAGTGGGATCGACTGAGGATTTAATCAGACCGACCACTTCATCAACCCACAATTGCAAGATACCAGATATAATAAATACGCAGAACAAAAATAAAATGCTAGAAATGGCAGAATAATAGTAATATAACCAGCATAATCTCCACAATAACACAGAAATAATATGAGAACAACAACTGAAATAGACCTTTGATTCAGAAAGCAATGTTCACAGGCCTCTTCGAGGGGGCAACCTCTAGTCGAGCAGCGCTCTGTTACAATAATCTCCAAGCTAGGGTTTTCATACCCTCAACCCTTATTTATACTAAATATGTCTATTAAGAGAAACATCTAGAGGAAGATCCTTCTAGAAGCAGAAGCTTCTATTAGGTCTTCTTACATCCGCCTTATTCTATTTTATTGAAAGGGCTTATTAATATTGATCTTTATTACATCCGAATACATTGATCTACCTATGTGCAGGTTAGGACCTTAACATGTCCGCCCACTTAAAAACAACCTTGTCCTCAAGGCTTGAGATGTGGAAACTGCTGCAGAATGGTAGCTGGTTCCCAAGTGGCATCTGCTGGAGTCATATATTTCCACTATACTAGCACTTCCTTGATGGTTCTCTAACACAGGCGACACTCACACTGGTCCAAAACTGCTTCTGGTTGTAGCCAAATGGATCCTTCGTCAGCTAACTCTGGAAGGTTGTTTTGAATTTGGCACCTGGTTCCAATCACCTTCTTCAAGCATGAAACATGAAAAATAGGATGTAGCTTCAACTGACTGGGCAGAGCTAACTGATATGCGACTTGTCCCACACGCTTGAGAACTGTGTAAGGACCATAAAATTTGGGCGCTAGCTTCTGACAATGCTCGACCTTGAGGGAAGTTTTCTTATATGGTTGCATTCGCAAAAACACTTGATCCCCTTCTGCAAATTGATGTTCAGAGTGACCTTGTTCTGCTTTCTACTTCATGCGATTCTATGCCATGACCAAGTTCTCTTTAAGGGTATGAATAATATCCTCTTGAACTGTAAGTGTTTGGTCAACCACCTGGATCTTCGAGGTACTCGGTAAGTATGAGAGAACTGAAGGTGGCTTCTGTCCATATACCGCTTCAAAAGGAGTCATGCGAGTGGTTGTATGGTATGTAGTGTTGTACCACCATTCAGCTAGGG
>SNQJ01S0121667.1:7238-17731 GCA_010110895.2 Picea sitchensis | reverse complement strand
GGGGGTTCTTACAACACCCCAAACATGATTTATCATTAAAGATCTAAATTTTAAAACTATTTGCAAAAGAAAAACACACCAAACTTGATAGGTCATCCATAAAACCAATCCAAAACCATTAAAGAAATCTGATTCTAATACTATCTATTACCGTTTACAACTCCCCGGCAACGACGCCAAAATGTTGGTGCAATTATTTGCATAATATATTACCAAACATAAATTATCAACCAAGATTCGTAATCAAAAGAGTTGATGCACTATATGTGCCGATAACAGATAGGTTCCTATGTTTGATGAGTATAGTTCAATCAAGAAAACCATATAAAAACCAATACTATGTTTTCACACTTCAAAGATAACACTCTTCACACAATTCATAAATTAAAAAGAAAAACTTGCAATCATG
Organism: Picea sitchensis; assembly: GCA_010110895.2. NCBI lineage: Eukaryota > Viridiplantae > Streptophyta > Pinopsida > Pinales > Pinaceae > Picea > Picea sitchensis. The sequence goes on along the minus strand of SNQJ01S0121667.1, from coordinate 17,322 downwards.
CACTCAAAAGATTTTGCTCAGATAATGCCTTGTCCATTTACAAGCTCATGAAGTGGAAAGATGGGCTTTGAATCTGTTATCTGTAGCTAATATCCTTAACAACAACTAACAAGAAAATCTGGGCACACTTCAATAATACCACTCCAAACTTAGAAGAGAGAAATGATATCAAAACTTCTCAAGCAAACAGTGAATCGAAAGGTTCTTTCTTAGGTGATAGATATGTTCATTAGAGGCTCATGAAATGAAGAGATGAACTTAAGATCTATCTCCTGGAGCAACTAAACTAACAAGTGGGATGCTCCATTAAAGCTCATGTATGGTGAAATATGGAGATCCAATTGTTCCTGCATTACCACACTTTGCAACAAATTCGAATAGTGAAATCAAATAAAATATCATGAAATCAAAATAACAAATACATGAAATGAAAATCTACACTAACAATTTACAATAAGCTTACCAAGATGGATCAGTAGCCCTTGCCGATGCCAACATGGAAGATTTTAAATCACCAGATGTTAACTTCTAAGAAAGACAAAATCATTGAATTCAATCTTGCATTAATCTCCAACAAGTAGGTTTACAAAAAGAGTCTTTTTATAAATCCATTCTACATCATAACAATTCTCCTTTAATAACCATTCTTACATCATGATAATTCCCTCTCTACTCAGACCTATGAGGTCTTATTTATACATAAAATCCATGGAGGAATGGATGAAACAGAATCCCCAAACTAAGAAAACAATTTTTACAATTTTAGGATAAATCCCAAAAATCTGTGTTTTTTAACAATTTGGGCAGATTCGAGTTAGTCCCCCACCCATATCTCCCAAACCAATTCTAATTTTGAAAAATGGCCCACATTGTACTCAATTTATCATATCCTGGACAAAACCCATGTTTTAGAATTTCTAGATCTGATACCATATGCACAGAAATCGAGACGCAAGTTGGCAATTTGAGTTTTTTTTATAATTTTGGTAGAATCATTCCCCGTGAGCTGGAGGTCCACACGTGTGAGCTGGGTGAATTCTAGCTCACGTGTCCTCATGAAAACATCGTTCTGGACAAAACCCATGTGCCCAATTTTTCTCTAGAAGCTTTCCAAAATTTTGAATTATTTCTAGTACCGTATTAACACATGCAGGTACCGGAATAGGTGGAGCCTTGGTACCGGAATAGAATGGGTACCAAATCATGTTGCTTAAGATTCAAAGTGATTAGGATCATACATAATCAAACATTTAATCGAATTAACTCAATAAAACTAAACAAATCATGCTTTAATCATAAGTTACTTCTTATGCACGTGAACAAGGTCATCAAGTATATTATGGAGGAAACAGTCAATTAGATACACATGGAATATGTAAAATAGGTTCAGATAGAAGGTAATATAGGGAATTATAAGTGTCAAAATGGAGACTCAACACCCTTGGAAACCACTTACCCTTTCACAAGACCCTTCCTCAAGCCTTTCTTTACCTCCAAGATTGACCTATAGGGGATCCAATCATCATCATCTCACTTTTCCATCTCAATCCCCCTAGGGTCATCGAGATTCCCCCCTTGTGGTGATTTCATCATCAATAAAGCGAGGGGAGTGTATATCTAAGGTGAAAATGGGTAGCTACTCACGTAGTTGTCACTCATCTGTGGATTGGGTTGGGATATTCCGAAACTATAGATTGTGCGATAACATTTTGACGTTGTTACCAGGGAGGATTTTGAATCCTCTTCTGATCCCTAATGATACTTGACAAGTTATTCCTGAAGCCTTCACCCATAACTCGCTTGGTGACTCCATTTGAGGAAATTTATCTTTTCTTTCTTGATGAGCCTTTCATAAAGCTCATCTGGCGACTCCACCATCCCAGAACCCGTCTTTCTAAAAGACCCTTCCCCCAGGAAGATTCAATCCTTCCAAGGCTTACTGAAGAAGGAAAACTCACAATTCTCCCGTTGTCAAAGCCTTGTTCCAAGGTAACCTTCCTCTTGATCCAATGGCTTATTCTTGGTTAAAAGGCCTTTACAAGCCCTTAAAATTGGTCGCTATCCCAGGGTACCCCAATGCTATGCCCAAAGAGTCTCACAAATGGTTCTCAAAGTCTAGAGGGATCAATGTGGTTACACCCGAAGAACGCCTTTATGCAATAGGAGTGGCACTAGAGAACGAGGGTGCAGAACATGAAGACATTGCGATGAAGCTACTAGCCATGTATCTTAATGAAGATGCCCAAAGGTGGTTCAAGGGCTTGCCCAAAAATCAACTAACATCCTATGAATATTTCGCTAAGTTGTTCAAAAGAAGATGGAAAACAAAGAAGGATAGAAGAATGATAATGACTCGGTTCAACCAAATCAATAAGAAAGAGAACAAGACAGTGAATGAATTTGATACCAGGCTCGACAATTTACATATTCATATCCCGAATGACTTGTGCCCACATGAAGTTGTTGTTTGTCTTCTCTATGTAAATTCATTTGAATATAAATTTGGTTTTATCCTAAGGGAAAAGAAGCCTGGAACATTGGCAAAGGCCAAATAATATAGTTTTGAAATCGAAGAAAATATTCTTTGCTCGAAGATTGATCCCTTTCAGTATCCTCATTCCAGGGTAGGAGCAAAGACAAAGAATTCAATCAACAATGCGCAAGATCCAATCACTCTCTTGACTTAGAAGTTTGATTAGATGAATACTTAGTTTGTTCAAAGTCAAAATCAAATCATGAAACCATTAACAACCTTCGAAAGAAATCAATCTGCTCTGAGACCTTAGTTTTTCAGACAACAGAGGGATGCTACAAGTTGGAAGACAAGGCCTCAACAAGAGGCAAAGGCTCCTAACACTTTGAATCTTGTTGGAATGGTCAATATAGAGGAATTACCATGGTGTTTTCCTTGTCAAGAGATGCATTTGGAAGATGAATGCCCAAGACGAACGTAAGAGGAAAACTCAGGTCTCGCTAACAGTATGAACTTCATAGATACAATTTTCTCTTTCCAAGATGAAGAGTTTGTGGATATTACACAAGAACAACTTGAGGAGGTTAGGAAGAGGGGAGCTAGACAAGGTCGGCTCCGACTACTAAATCAAATGGATGAGAACATGAAGAAATTTTACGCACCTATTTGTCACACTACCAAGTGTCGCAATTAAGAATCACGCGTAAGTGTCACAATTTCATCACCATGTGGGAGTGTTTGTCATAATCCATAGACATGTTGGAAGCAAAACCTATCATTTCAAGGTCGAAATACTATATTTCACCTTGATTTTTTGGCCTTTTTTTAGTATCATTTCTCCCCTTCCCATATGAATAGGAGGATGAACCCTTGTCATCGCTCCTTGCTTAGTTCTATGGGAGTGATACTATCTCCCTGTGCTTAGTTCTATGGGAGTGATACTATCTCCCTGTGCTTAGTTCTAGCTGGGAGGTGATGATGTGGTTGCAACCATTATGCCTTATTTTGAGAGATTGTTTCTGGGAGATTTCGATTGGTTAGAGGTTGGTTTGAGCTACCCTCTATCCAAGGCAAGGTCAATATTGCTTGTTCAGCTAAATCCTCATTTGAACATATCCTCTCCTCAAAATTATCCTATTGTTGTTATGCCTCAAATCCTATATAATGGAGGCCATTCTTGGGTGAAAGAGAAGAAAAAACTTTGGAGTATCATACTACTGGTCTTGTGACATTCAAAGGAATGAAAAGGAGAACTTGGAGGAGTTGTTGCAACATTGACATCAAGGTTGTAAATGCTTCATTACTTATTGCTTTCCATATAATATAACTTGGCATATTCCACTCATGCTTATGTTATTCATTGTATGCATGTCTATGTTTTCCTAGTTTGATATGATAAATCTACTTTGCTTAAAATTATTGTTACAGGTAAATTCCCCTGTGGACATGTGAATCCCCTCTTGGGCTCTAGACTCCTAAGACCAAGACAGAAAGGTGCTAATGTTGGTCACTGGCATCCTTTTAAACCTAGCTAATCTAATGTATAGAGAAGAGGAAGAAGATGTACCTTTTTACGATGTTTGTCCTCACACAGTCGGAGTTGAGCTTTGATCCCCAAGTTCTTCAACAAGTCCTGCAATCCAATCAAAGGAAAAACATGCTTCCTATTATACTATGATTAGCTTGAAGCTAGATCTATCCATTAAAGACAAGTTCATGTAGATAAACACAATTTTGAAAGAAACAGGCCAAGCACGTATGTATTAATGAGAACTCAATAGAGATTCTTACAGACCTTTGATGATGCTGCAACAGCCTCTCCCAACTCTCCTTGTCCAAACCTTTTCTCAAATAATCCACAAACAAAATGACTATGATTCACTGATTATCTCCCTTATGAGATCATAAGTTTGATGCCTTCAATGTCTCTCTTCCTTATGAGATCTTAAGTTAGGTATCTTTCAATTTCTCCATATATGTTTTTACCATGAGAAGGCCTCCTTATATAGGCTTGGAGAGACCCAACCACCTTATAGATTCTTGGGATAGGTTGAGGATATTTCTCCTTCGGTTGTGGATCCTCCCTAAGATCGAGCCTTGACCTCAGATTCGAATCAAACCAACTCCAGAGATGAAGGGGATTTTTCCCTGATTTTCCTCAACAACCCAAGATTTCCTCAAACAGGCCAACGCTCCCCCAAAAGGGTGCACAGAGCACTGCAACGCTCCCCCAAAGAAGAGTAAGGAGCGTTGGCACTCCCTTAAAGTGGGTAGGGGAGCGTTGCCCTTCAAAAATCATTTTTAAGTGGTCTTTTCCATGGTAAAAGCTTTGTACTCTTTGTCAAATGATTTCTCCTTCTTAAACCAGTCTTTGAAGGTGTCTTAAGTGTCCCTGTGATGTCGTTAGAGACACAACATAGGCAAGATGACAGTATGATGTTTGTGACACTTGCGACACTTATGGCTGAAAGGAGACACTTGTGACACTTGTCATGACGACAATAGGTCATCATTGAAGTGAGTAATTTTAATGTGTAACAGATTGCCCCCCAAAGTGCGAAGTTAGAAGACAAAAATTGATGATTGAAGTACTTTGTAGACTTTTTTCGAGCAAAGGTATGGACTCAGAGAACCTGGTAGAAGCTGCACAAAACCATCAAACAAATATTATGACATGTTTCAAACCCAAGGCGGGCATACCTATGCTTGAGTGATAAAGACTTTCAAAGGTATGGTTGCCATAAAATACACTGCGGATTCATAATTATATTGACAAAAACGTATAGCCACTGAAGATACAATGTGGATCTATACTCCCATGACTTGAAATGATCGTAGCCACGAAAAATACACAGTGGTTCTACGATACGACAAGACATAGCCACGACCAATCCAAAGTGGATCTATGTGACAGTATATGTGTTAATGTTCAAGAGAAACTTCGTCGCAACCTGGGCAAAGTACATATTAGAGTGATGACTCAACCCAGGGTCTTCTTACCGATCCCGATGTAGTACGAATCTAACCATGTGAATAGATTTCCTCATGTCGAACATGGCAGAAACCACTTGATTATCGATCAATAAGGTAAATCGTTAACAAGTGTGAGGGAAATCACCATTGATGTCAATGATTCCCAAGGTACTCTAGTACATTCTAGCGAATGTGAATAAATGAGCTAAAGTTGAACATCTGTGGAATCATCTGATTAGAGGTCAATGATGTAAAACTATTGTCTGATGCAAGGAGGCCTGCCATTGAGGCATGCAGGTCCCAAGGTAATAACTGGTTTCTAAGTCTAGTTCCCGGATAATGTACTGAAGTCGAAAGGAACATACTCGTCGAAGGAGGGCCTTGATGTATCCCCCATCAATGACATGAAACTGACACATAGATGTAAATTGGTTTATCAAATGAACATGGACTGACATGGGTATTGAAACATAAATTTGTGATGGTTGGCTCTTGAGGTAGATACTTCCCTTGAACACTGAGGCACGACAACAAAAACATGGCATGGACCAAAACACGATAATGCAGTGGATACTGTGACTTTCGTCAGGTGACCCAAAGGAGTAAGGAAACTCAAAGGATTGGTTCAGTGCAGAGGTTCAGTGGATTAAAATGTGTGCAAAGACAAAGTGTCGTGTTCAAGGGTGACTGTAAGGGTGACTAGTGATGTTTTCAAAAACTGCTTGGCTTGCTTCCTTCAAATTTTTCCCCCATCCAGATAGACAAGTACCTCTTTTTAATTTAACAAGCTGGAGGAGGGTAACACATGCTCGATATAACTTACCTTTGGTAAGTCCCTCTTCCTTTGTTTAACGAACTGGAAGAAGTAAGGGTTCGGTCTCGTATGGGCCCTTCAATGTATGATTGTTTAATGAATCCAGAGAAGGTAAACTCAGTGTTTTTTCATATTTAGAGAGTCTGAAAATGACTTAAAGACGACTCCATTGTTGTCCTTTTTTGTAATGTTAGTTTGACGAGGCCGAAAAAGAGATAAATTATCACTCGAAAGACGCCCTTTCTAACCTTTTAATGAGTGGGAAAGGAAGAAAGATCACTCGGCAACCTTTTTATGTTTAGAGAGTTTGAAAAGAGGTTAAAGGAGACTCCAGGGGGGTTCCTTTTTCGTGTATCCATGCGAGTCTGAAAAAGAGATAAAAGGTTACTCGGTGCGTTCTCATATTTTTTCGATCGTGAGAATGAATGATAGACCATGCTCGTTATAGGTTTCATTTTTACACAAGCTTGAAACAAAATTAAACTTATGCTTGTAAATTCCCAACGTAATTTCCAAAGGTAGGGATACCCATGGATGGTTGGTACTCTTCCCCCAGCTTGAAAAGCTAGAGGCTTAAATCCAGAATGATAATCAAAGGCTGGAGACATGCCCCCCCAAGCTTCAATTCATTCCTCGACTTTGAGGTTGTTACCAATTTCTGTACTAGATGGAGAAAAAGGATAAGGGTGGATGAAATGAAGGTTCAAATACGAGACCTAACAAAAGACTCGACTTGTTAGGAGAGGTGTCTGTTTCATTTTTTAACGATCTTGACACAGGAAAAGAACTATGCTCAAGGCTCCAGGTTCAATCCCTAGATTTATGTTTCATTTTTTAACGAGCTTGCTACAGAGAGGAAAACTATGCTCATGACGTCTGTTTCATTTTTTAACGAGCTTGATACAGAGAGGAAAACTATGCTCATGACCTCTTCTTGATCATGGCTTCCACGAGGATAATTCCCTGGAAGGAACACATGTCAAGGGACAAACGTCGATCATGGCTTCCAAGAGATCTTCACTAGATGGAAGAGAAGCACTCTGGAAGGAATACATGTTGATGACCTCGATAAGGGTAGGGAGATCTGGCTCTAATAGCCCTATCGAAGAGATCACCATGTCAACTACTGGATCTAAATAATCAGGAGTTGAAGTCATGGGAGAAAATGCCACATAATTAACATGTGGTGGGGGCGATACTGTCTGCATATAAGAACCATTTAGGGAGGTAATCCATTCAGGACTGATGAATGAAAGTTGATAAATGGTCACAATTCTTCCATCGTGAAGGAAAGATATCACACGAAAGAGTATCCAGAAAAAATGAAAAAGAAAAAATGCATTTATCTTCTTTGTTTGATTATGATGTATCCAGAAAGTAAATACAAAACCTTCAATGATCCACTACTTTTAATTAGAAGAAAGCATCCTATGTAGATGCATAAGACACTATGCAAAAGGGATACAAGCAAAGCATGCGCAAGACAATGAGGTATGAAAGAAAACAAGTAAAAACTTGTTTTGACAAACAAGAACACAATCAAGGATTCTACAACCAATAAAGAATTCAAGGAACACAATAAAATGCAGAGAAGAATCCAAGAAATGATAGGGAGAAAGAGAAACCACTCAAAACTTTCCCGACAAAACATGCAACTAGAAAAGGCAATTTTACATTTCTGAAAAAGGTTTCAAGCTCCAATCAAGAAAATAGGGAGTGATAAGCATAAAAAATCAACCTAAATAACTTCACAAACCAATCACAAAGTCTGGGTAAATACTTCCACAAAACAAGCTGAGAAAATCTGAGGAGAAAAGGGAAAAAATCCTCCAAAAAGGAGACCAACGCTCCCTGTCTCAAGGGTACAAGGTGTTGCAGCACTCCCTAAAGCACTGTAGGGGAGTTCTAGTGCTCTGATATGACCTACAGGGGGGCGTTGTGTTATAAAAACAGGACCGCGGAGAAATAAAATAAAACAAATGCAGAAACAAAACACAGAAGACACACAATGCAAGAGAGAAACAGATTTACATGGTTCACCCAGTGTGGGCTACGTCCACCAGAGAAATTGCCAGGTCCTTCCTTTATTATTATCCAACAAATGAAGGGATACAACCTACAGCAAAAACCCATTGTAACTTCCTCTTCTTTCTCTCACATTCTCCTCTCTCAGAATACAATATTCACCATCAACCATAGCCGCGATACATTTCCCTCATAAAAGAGGGTTGCCTTCTAGGGAAAAAATACCTAACATAATCTCTACCGTTAGATCTGCAACCNGGGCTTCACCCTCGAACCCCCACCGGGGGACACTGCCCCTGAACCCCCGTTGGGGCCCCGCTTGCCCCCAGACCCCCCAGTCGGGGGGATAGCCCCCCCAGACCCCGCAGAGGGGGTACCCCCCTCTGCACTCCCCCGCGTGGAAGAGTGTACATACTTATGGGGTGTAAATACTTCATGGGGTATAAACACGGCTGAAAGCAAGGACCTCTGAATCAGGAAGATAATCAGGCTCCATAACCAACACGTTGATCCACCCAAAAATTAAAAAAAAAAGCCAAAAAAATTGCAAAAACTCATCCATAATGCATGAAAATTGGTGAAATTGCTAGTGAAGGTAGGAGAAGGTTAATGGATGATGAACATCATGAATTAATTGGGAAAATGACCTCAAATATCAAATGGAATAGTGCATAGATCCTTGAATTCCTTACAACAACTCTCATACCATCAGATAAAGGAGAAAGCAGTAAATCGACTCAAAACCTCAAAAGAAGAAGAGTGAGTCAAAGTAAGGAAAAAATGTCAGAAATCCAAACAAAGCATAATCAATTCTAAAAAATGAATATGTTGGAGGCCAAAACAAGGACACACTGAGATGGTAATAACCTTGAGCAAATGAAATCAACAAAAAGTGGAATCAGAGATCAACTCCCTATAAGGTTTTTAACAGAAAAAGACCAATGCTCTGGTGTCAAGGGCACCAGAGCGTTGCAATGCTCTGTGGGAGCCTACAAGGGAGTGCCAACGCTCTGGTAGCAAAGGCAGGGGAGCTCTAGCTTCTTGGAACTCAGAAAACTGCCCAGAAATTAAAAAAAAACTCAAGAAAATACAAAAAATCAATGTGTATGGGGTGAATCCAAGAGCCAACAACACCTCTAAGAATCATAAACACAACATGAATAAGATCCAAAGGTGAGAAAAGGTCAAAACAAGACCAGGGAAGGAAAACAAAACTGAAAGTTCATCCCCAGTGGAGTCGCCAATTTATGTTATAGGGAAATTCCCCTGAGGACAGGTGAATCCCCTCTTGGGCTCTAGACTCCTAAGACCAAGACAGAAAGTTGCTAACATTGGTCACTGACATCCTTTTAAACCTAGATAAACTAATGTATAGAGAAGAGGAAGAAGATGTACCTTTTTACGATGTTTGTCCTCGCACAGTCGGAGTTGAGATTTGATCCCCAAGCTCTTCAACAAGTCCTGCAATCCAATCAAAGACAAAAAATGCTTCCTATTCTACTATGATTAGCTTGAAGCTAGATCTATCCATCAAATACAAGTTCATGTAGATAAACACAATCTTGAAAGAAATAGGCCAAGCACATATGTATTAATGAGAATTCAATAAAGATACTTACAGACCTTTGATGATGCTGCAACAGCCTCTCCCAGTTGTCCTTGTCCAACCCTTTGCTCAAATAATCCACAAACAAAATGACTATGCTTCACTGATTATCTCCCTTATGAGATCATAAGTTTGATGCCTTCAATGTCTCTCTTCCTTATGAGATCATAAGTTAGGTATCTCTCAATTTCTC
>SNQJ01S0121665.1:7386-26997 GCA_010110895.2 Picea sitchensis | reverse complement strand
AGGCATGTGAGACTAAAGAAAAGTTTGATGAAAATGCTAGTCTCTTGTTTTTAAAGTTAAGAAAGGTTTGCAGGAATGTGATCATACACGCCAGGTCTATTACATAGCTACAAAGAATATTTTGATGATAAAATTGATGAGGGCTTTTGGTTGTGACACATGTTGAGTACATGGTTGAGATAAGTAGTTGATGAGTTGACACATACATGAAGTGTATAGTTGATGATGCTGGTACATATTGATGATTAATAGTTGATGAGTATTTTACACTTGATTGGAACATACTTGGTACATGGTTGGATGCACTTGTTTATGGTATAGGTTGATTACAGGTTGGTGCATGGTTGATGCACTTGTTTATGGTACAGGTTGATTACATGTTGATGCATGGTTGATGCACTTGTTTATGGTACACGTTGATTACAGGTTGATGCATGGTTGATGCATGGTTTAGATTTATTGGTATAGGTTTACATCGGTATATCTCACAGTGATAGTGTGATAGTGGTTCCATAATTCTACTTCTACTTCAGGGTGGCAGGATGGGGCAAGGACAGGTAGTTGTAGCCGGAGAACATTGGGGGTTGTAGCCTCCTTCTGGTTGTAGCCAGAGATTTGGGGAGTTGGAAATTCCCTCAGGTTGTAGCATGAGAAACTAGAGGGTTGGATCCTCCTTTCATTTGCAACTGGAAAACAAAGGAAGTTGGTGCTTCCAATGAATGTAATTCTTCAAGACATATAAGAAAAAACATTCTTTGGTTTTCTCCCAATTTGGGTTTCGATGTAAAACACTGGTGTACTGTGTATGTGTGTGATTTTTTATTTATTACTTCTCATTATTGGATAATAATTGTACATTGATATAACATTTGAAGAAAAAGGATTATAATTACGTTATTACTGATTCACCCTTCCTCTCAGTAATCCAACACAATTGTTCCAAGATTTAGCGGAAGTATCAACCAACTTTGACCAACAATATGACTCATGCATGCATGTTGAGTCAGATATTGATGTTGTATCCCATATATTTCTTGAAAATTGGCGCACAGTCCGACGGGATGCCCCTCAACTACCCGATGATATTTTTTCTCTAGTGTCAGTGCAACGTGTTGACCTTCTTGTAGGAACATGGTCACACTTAGTTGAGAATACATGGATCCTAAATTTGCAGATGGATGACATTTGGATTAAGGAACTAAGGCTCTATTATAAAAGGTTCCATAATTGGTTAGATAAGGGTATGTTATTCTCTCCTACCTCCGTCGGAATACTGGTGAGTGCAGTAAAACTTTCACTATGGTGAACAATTTTGTTGGCTTACTTGAGAAACACAAGAAACGGGTTTAATAATTAAGGAACCAATTCCAAAAGATGAATGCGGAAGAACAATAAATGTCAGATTCAACTACACAGCAGGACAAATTCCCCAAGATTTAGGAAGATGACAATATCCTTGATAAATTATTTGATGTTGCTCAGAATGTGAAGAAGGAAATATATGAGTTCAAATCTTTTGTTCAAACCAATTATGTTCAAATGAATCAATTGGAATCCATGGCATGTACATAGTGGGAAAATATTCTTTCCACCAAGCCTCATGAACCAGATAATTTCTTGTAGGTGCATCCATTTTGATGTGGAAATGGAAAGACTCGCTATACAACTATGTCAATTCTCGTGAAGATGCCTTGTAGATCGTTCTATAGTTGGGCCCTTCATTTGAGGAGGCTTCTAGTAAAGAAGGTGAATGTTGACTCATGGAAAGTTAATAGTTGTGGTTAGGGTCGGTTGGGACCTTTGTTTTGGATATTTTGGAGAAGGAGATAAGGATAGTCATGTGGTAGACAAAGTCAAATAAGTCAAATGACAACTAGAAGTTCATAAACCTGTTGGGAAATAAAAATACCGGGGGAGGAAAAAGGAGGTTGTGATCTAGTCAATTGACTGTGCCAAGGGGGTGCAAGCCTAAATAAGTGTGAATGTAAAGAAATAAGAGAAACATAGATGGTTGGTTAGTCGGATAGATCTCGAGAGTCTGTATTGTATCCTATAGAGTACTCTCCTATGTTATAAGAGCCTAATATCAATGGATGAGATAATGTATTGATGGTCTATTCATTCTGAAGAGATTAACTAGACATGCAATGTATGAATGTAGTTTTGTACTTCCTGTAGATAATATGTTCGTGTTATTGGGACCAAAAAGTTTTCTTTTATGGTTTTTTGTTCTTAATGCAGTTATATCTATGACTCCGTTGAGTATATTCTTATTTCATTTGTTTTAATATGTTGTTTCAACATAAGCTTAATGGTTAAACTATGGATCTGAATTTTGTAGAAATAAATCATAGTAGGTATTGTCTATAACTGCCTTAATCATACACATATTGGCTATTCTTTGGGTGAGAACTCCTCTTGCAGAAGGTTGAAAATTCCAACATTCCTAGATTACAATAGACACCTTTGTTAGTAAACTACCAAGAACTCTAGTCTCGAATTCACACCAACAAGAACTACAAAAAATTTGACCCTAGTCCTATTGTTCCAGATACATCATTTTCCTCCCATCTTGGTGGCCCTCTTGATATTGAGAATCCGTCCTTTGATTTTGATAACCTTTGATTCTGATAAATTTCATCATAGGCTCTTCCATCAAATTTCTTTCTGTATCAAAGTGAGAACAATGGGGATAAATATATTTGGCATGGTGAGTGATGAAGGAGCCTCAACTTTCATTATGTCCATGTCATGATGGAAGGTCCTCGACTCTCAAACAATAGACACATCTCGAACATTGTTGAAATAATTTGATGGACATATGTTCCATCCACATGGGATTACCACTACCTTACACATAGATTTAGGTGGTAACATTGTCTCTATTGTTCTAGAGTTTATCAACACACCTCTTGAGTACAATTTGTTACTCGGGTACACTTGGTTATAAAATATTACTATAGTTGTATCATCCATCTTTAGGGTCTTATGCTTCCCTCATCAAGGTAAAATAGTGACAATCGATCAAATTGTGTTTTGTACCCGAGACCTTGTATCCAATGTGGGTTTTAATGTGCCTTTTGGTGATGATACCACAGAGTCTCACATGAGTGTTGGTGTTGATATGTTTGAATACTCTTTGTTGATGGGAAAATTACCTCTCCCCCCCCCACCTCCTACTATGAGCATTTCTCCTATCAATATGATTTCTTCATTTATAGTGGATCCCTTGGGTCTATCAATCCTTGGGTGGTACCTGGTTATGAGGATGTTGAATCATATGGAGCTTCCATTCCTCTAATTGCGGTCACAATTGTTGATCTAAAAATATCATTAGAATTAAATGATATTATTCAATACCTCCATCCTCATATGGAGCGTGATCAACCTACTTCACCTGCATGGGTCATTGACTCTCTAAGTTCGCATGATTCTATAGATACTCAGTTTCATTCAAGTAAGGCCATCCTAGATGTCATGGCTTCCATAGATAAGCCAAAGCATAAGGCAACACATCAATCAAATTCTCCTCATTTAGAAATGAAAAAGTTATCATGATGAGTCTTGATATGAGATTGGGGGCATTTTCTAGGGCACCCAATGCAACCCTTATCCTTGACCTTGTTTTTTGTTGGTTATATTTTTCACATCTTGCCATCGAATTATCTTGTTTCCATTACACTGAAGATTTATGTCTCGTACCTCCTTCATGTCTTGATGGGAATCATCAAGCAGATTCCCTAGCTCCCGAAACGACTCAAGATGAGTATATTCGGCCACAAAGATTCATTTATATGTGGAAGGGCTCTGTCATGGTGTGCCATATGATGCCAAAAATGACTCATGATTTCATCGGTGATGATCAAGATCAATGGTTGGAGCCTATTAATGGGATCTACGTTTCATGAACCATCAAAATGCATAGTTCCTTATACATAGGTGTGTGGTATGGGTGATTTTTTTTTTTGCATATATCATATCCAAAAATTCCTAATATATATATATATATATTTATATTTATATTTAACTATGATTTTTTACCTTGGAATCTAATTTACATGTCTTGACATGATTATGCGGAATTTTGTTTGCAAATTTCGACTTCTACTGAACTTGAGGTATGTGTTTTTAAAACTAGAATGCAGGGATAGGTTTTTCCCTCCATACATGCTTTGAATTATTCACTATTTATTTTTTCGACAAATTCCTTAGGTTAGACCCTATAAAGTCACAACATTAGCCACTTCATTTTTGCACACCATAATGTTTTTGATAATGCCTACCCTCCTTTGGTGCCCTAGTTAGCACCCAAAATTCCACTTAGTGTTTCTTAATCCTCTTGTATCCCTCCCATGACTTGATGTTGAGACTCATTCTCCTCTCTTCATCTATATTATTTCCACATCCCTAGGGTTCCTAGAATTTTTATTTTTTCTTGATGACCTCCTATTCATTTGTTGCTTGTGTAATACAACCCATTGCTCCATTGTTAGGATTCTACAAGTGTTCAACATCAACTCATTTATTTTCAATTGAAAGAATGTACTAGGTACCTTGATTCACATTATCATTATAGGTGGGTTGTCTCACATTTATTAATTATATACATCAATAAACGATAATCAAAGAGTGTCTCACTATCTCAAACTTCAACACATATTTTCATGGTGTAAACTCACACAAAAAGTGGTTTGATTTGAATACTTGGGATATGTAGTTCACTGATCCAAATAGATTTCAGTAGCCTCCCACCTATTTCAACTGGTTCATTTTGGAATTTTTCGAGTTTGGATTTTTTTTCGTAGTTTTCGGGTCCCTAACTTGTGGGGTCGTTTTGAGGCCCCAAACGGCGTTTTTAGGGCTCATCGTTTTTAGCAGCAACATGTGTAGTCCTCGGATAGACCTTTCCAATGGACTATTGTGCACCTAAAATGAATACATATGAAAAATTTACGACCTCGAGAAGTTGATGTACTAACTTACCCAAATAGGGCCCACGTGACTTTTGGCGCTTCATCTCCTATGGTTAGGTTTTTGTATGTCTAGGGTTTTTTAAATTCCTGTTTATTGTAAAAAGGACTTCAAAGACTCATTGTAATCATATTATTGAGAATGATCACAGTCATCACATATATTCTAAGAGATAAGACGCCACCATTCCAACAAGCTTGTTTTTTGCTGCATTTTACAGTTTCAGCTTATTTCCTTATTGAATAGAAAAATAGTTTTACTCTATCTATGTTATTATATATGTTAGCACTGAGAATCACACTTATATTGTTGTAAGTATAATCCTAGTACCCATCAGAATGTTTAGAGTTGGATGAGTGATTATATTTTAAAAAAAAAGAATCAAACTGATAAGGTTCAAAGCCTGATCTAATGCACAACATTCCAAAGACTATATTCCAGCAAAAAAGGGCTATCATAATCTCCAACCGACAAAGATTTGAAATATCAATAGAAGAAAATGCAGGAAAACATCAATATGAATAGTCAATTTCACATATACAAAGATGTTGATAAATATTTTATCAATAAATATTCCATTAGAGAAAGAATACAAAGAGAATGGACAAAGAGAGGAGCACAAGTTGATCTTTAACTACACAAGAATCCTCCATCCAGATATACAAAGTCTGGGAATTTACAAAATAGTAACAGTCTTTTTCCTATCACTCCAACCACCCTCCAAGAGATCTATCCTTCATTAAATAGAAAATAGCATCCAAGTATCCTTAGGAGGTCGAATCCCATCTCCTCCACTAGATTCTAATCCTTGGAGATAGGTGGCAACAATCAAAGAGACAAAAATCCAACAAATTGTTAATTTTCAGGAATTTGTTGGAAGTCATTAATAAATGTTTTCACCTGATTTCATGAGGCCTCTGATGGAGCTAAAACTTAGGTTCCGATGTCCCTTGAAATCTAATTGATCCTCGAGAAACCATTCTAATCCTCCTTGACAAGTGGCAACCTCCAAACAAGGTGAATATCAAAACCATGTTTGCTACAAGAAATTAGGTAGCGTCGTTGTAAAACAGTTGGTAGTACCACTTCTAGGTCTAATATCTCTCGAACCATAACACATTTTGAAACACCGAGAGAGGTTTTTGTTATTTGGAATGTTATGAACAAAAATTGACTCTAGTTTTCACAAATACCTTCTCAATTGTTCACAATCCAAGTTTTAAGTTAGTCAATCAAAACTGGCAGAAGTGTCCAAAAATAATTCTGCATAATTTGGTTTCTGCTAGAATTTAGGTAGCAAATTTCGGTAGCGCCCAACTGTGTGTTTGCATGCGATTGGGTAGCTTAAATCCATGGGTTATTTTGATGCTTGTAACCTTGTGAGAGTGTTGTCAATTCTTGTGTCTTTGGCTAGTGTTGTCTTGAGATGTTGATTAATGCTTGAACTTGGAGATTGGGGATAACCCAATATAAATTTAATTTTCCCCCATTATATTGATTTTCCAAAATGAATAATGAAGGACTTATGCAAAGCTGAAGTATAAACCAATATTGTTCTAGCACTATGTTAAGCATATTTTAATAATCTGTATCATTCACCTCTTACATGTTGTTCCCTGAGTTGTGTTCGACAATACCACTTTATTTCTATGTGTAACATCCCCACTACAATCCCTAGTTTAATTAATGCATAATATATATATGAATATGGCTATTGCCAAGCGATCTAATATGAAGAAGGTATTTTATAAAATTTAATAAATACATGTGATACCAACTACTCAGAATATGGATAGAGATGGGGGATGATTAATACACAAGAGAGGGGAATGCCTAGTGAGTTTCTAAGAGGGGGCACAATTGATAAATGGTTTATGGGTATTAATCCAAACCTAGTTTTCTGAATTTAATATCATTTGGGGATAACTTCTATTTTTGTTTGAGTCTATAAGACCATAATCATTAAAATCATGTAAGAGGATGGGTGTCACATACACATCCCATAGTTATTATAAGTATGGGTTTGTAGTACAATCAAGATTGGGTAGAGTGAGAAGTTAATTATCCAGGAAAAATAGAGGAAATTTGTATAGGGGGAATCATGCAAATTTTTACATTTGGTTTTGGGAACGAACAACAAGCTCGGAGTAGAGAAAAAGAGCACTAGAGCTAGAGAACGAAGTCTAGGAAAATTTTGAAGCATGATGGAGCATAAGGAGTATTTTGGGGTTGAATATTGAAGAGCGAGGTTGTCAGGTGTAACATCCCCAAAAATAAATTATTTTTGAAATTGAAATTTCTTAGGAAATTTATTCCATTTTTGGTAAATTCGAAATTGGAATTTTTTTACCATTTATGGCAAATCCGAATTTTGGATTTGGTTAATTGTAATTAATGATTATGATTGTTGGGAAAAGATCTGATATGACCCAACTAAATACTTGACTATGACACTTGTATGAAACAAAGTATTTTATAATTATTGCACGAGGACAAATGGAACAACCATGTGGAAATGAACTGACCATGACTCCATGAGTGGGGAAAATGTTGGAACTACCTCAGGGATGATTGTTACAAGTGGAAAATCAGGAATTTGGCCATTGGTAGCCCCTAAAAATCATGGATTTGGAAAGCTGTGAAAATTCCCACGGGGAAAAAAAGACCTAGGCATTTTTGGTTTTGGATATATAGAATATGTGAGGAGGTAGGACATTGCCTAGTATCTTGGGGAAAATTATTGCTTTCTTGCTGTTATGAACACTACTTTTTGTGTGTGAGGCAAGAAGGAGACTACTGAAACTAAATGGAATTTGTTGAGGAGGAGTTATGAGTTAGCCCTCATGGATTCATGGTCAGGCTTTGTGGTGAATAGGACAAGTGATTTGGCTATCCTGTTCTAAGGTTGGGAGGAACGTGGTTGTTCCTTTTGTCTTTTAGTAAACTGGTTCAGATATGTTCTTCTACCCTTATCTGGTTATATATCTCTTATTTTTTTTGAAATGGGAGACATAATACATTGATATATCTCTGGTTAAAATATCTCTGATGCATTTCCTTTTAATTAAGAGACGCTTAGATGTAAATGACTCAAAGAGTAGAACTAATATAATGTGGTGTGATAGATGGTTGAAAGTTAAATTTTGAATGGCTAAAATGTTGTACTTCCATTTTAGAACCTCCTTCTATATCCAGAATTAGAGTACAATCAGAACTAAGGAATATGTTGGAATGCTCCTAATTAAAGGATAAAGTCAGTCTGAAACTAACTTTGGATGATATAAATCCTATGATTGTATGAAGGAGATAATAGAAAGTTATTATACGCCCATGTCTTACTATACAAGAATACAGTGGATTAACATTGTCATAATATCGATACATGTCGCAAATGAAGACTTGTATGAAATCCTATGTATGTATTTAATGTATATCTAATACCTATGCAAAGGATGACTTTCTAACTCGACCTCATCAAGTTTCTTGTTGAAGGAAATTGTAAGTTGATTTCATAATACATGAACTATAGATTTCTCTAGATTTCCAACTCAACAGGTGTTAAACTATAATACGACAATAGTCTCATTACTCATAACAGTTTCCTGAAACAAATAGGAATTAAAAGGATGAGTTAAACCTTTTTCTGAAAACGAATTGCTAGAAGGGAAAAGACTGAAAAACTCAGTAATCAAAAATACAAAAACCCTCTTTCATGAATAATCATTTTTGGATAAGTTCGAAAGAATGAAAACTGTATTGTCGATAAACAATTCATATAGATAATAAGGAAATAGTGGAATTATAGTTTTTACAGGACACTAAATAAAATACTAATGGAATGCCCAAACTCTAGATATATGAATACTTTTATATGTATGACAGAGACTTGCATAAAAAATAGGATCTATTTTTTTAGGAATGACTATAACTAGTGTCTTTATTACTTTAAAAGAAAATCAAATGACCCATACTACCAGCCATCCTTATAGAGAATATGTGGGGAATTGAGTAAATCATTCATATTCATAACTATAATAGTAACAAAATTTTATATCAGATCAATTGCCTCGCAAACCAGATGTTATTTTTTATGAGCGAGACATAGAAATAGAACTCATTTAAGAAAAAGAGAGATATATTTATATCTATACAAGATTGATTTAAATTCTAGAATCAGAACAGTAGTAAACAAAGAACACCCACCCAGGATAGATGTTACCACTCGCGGGTACAAAGATAATGAGAATTCTAATCAAAACTCTGGAGTTCCTTTCCATTAATTCTTCTAACAAGCCAATTACAGAGATAAATTTAGTCGGCCAACTAAAAGAGTCTAGAAATGTTAACCTAGGTTAAACATCGTATATTTTCCTTGGTATCAACGAATACTCTGAAGCCCTATCTTAGAAGCTGAATACCTTTACGTATTTTAGAGCCATATTAAAACTCAGATTGTACAAGGGCAACCTAAGATTAAATTTAATAAGAGTATAAGTTTGTGATTATATAACAAAAAGAAAGGGAAATAAAAGTTTACCATAGATCTAATTTTGAGTCTTTAATTAACTTAAAGGACGAAGGTCACCCTTCCTTTCATAGCACTGTCGAAGCTCTGTCTAGTAGCTCGAAAGGGGAAGTGGGTCGATAGAATCCTTATGGGTACCCTCACATGCAACAGGGCCCCATCATTAGATATGATAATTGAATTCTTGCACTCCAGAAAATGAAATCAATATACATTTTCAGATATTTACATAACCACACCCTGAGAGGTTGCATTGAAACATGCAGTCTTATTAACATAATAAAAAAAATACTGTTCGAATATCATACAATGGAAGAAAAAAATTATTTTCAATTTAAACACAGAACTATACTTTTCTTGAAAATACACCTACAGATAGTAATAGTATGATGGAAGAAAACGAATGACAAACCCCGATAAAAAAGAGACTGTATTATATAATGTAATATTCTAGTATAATACATGAAAAGTGGCAGAGAATAAAGGGCCTTATTCGCTCTGTAATGCCCACACTAGTTCAAGATTTTAAGCCAGTCCTACTAACTAGTGGTCGAGGAAGAGAAATTTGGGGAACAACAAGGGCTTTTCCATAGGGATATACACCTTAACTAAACCATTCAAATCTTGGTAGAACTTATTCCTAGTCTGGATAATCCTATTCCAAACCTCAAAGAATACTGAGGACAATAAAAAAAGAAACTAAATCAATTATCCAACACTCACCTAAACAACCATAGAACGTAGATGTTGATAGTGGGTTTAAATAATGTTACCAGGTATAAGGGTAAATTTGATGGTGATCCTCCTCTCTTACAAAATCATAGATCTCATAGTCGCATGAGTCTTACACAAAAAAAAAAAAATAGGAACCCCATAAATGGTGGTTTACCTCTGAGTCGCATGAACCAAGAAAACTTGAAATGATAGTTACAGGAGGGCCTGTCCCGGAGTAATGAGGGGGATGGTGTGGAGTATCGTGACCATGTGGCCAGGGCAAGGTGGAAAATATCTAGTGGACATGCAAGTCAAGCAGGAGGCCTAGGAAAGGTGCTACAGGAAAAAAAAATTAAATGTAGCAGTCATGACTCATTTAAATACTTGACAATTACCTTTCTATTTCCTTAATTCCATTTATTGAGTGAGGAAGACAGTCAATTAAGGCATGGGTTTAATTCTTGGAATTGTTCATTTCATATCTGGTTCTTATATGACGGAATGGGAAGTCACATCCAAATCTAATTACTCCAACATCGTTATTCAGCTAGGAAAGAGAAATGTGTGCCAAGTGTAAAACCCTAACCACCTAACTCCAATCCTTTGTACACCATACAACAACTACGCGTGAACGGTAACACCTCACATACACGGAACATGAACACCTCACATACAAGGAACGGGAGGGGTCTAGTCTAGCTCCTTAATTGTTGTTGTGCACTCAATGAATGAGTAGGTTATGTGATGGGACCTTCTCAAAATGGGATTCAGAACCTAAGTATTTCACGAAGTATCCTATATGTACATTATAGACAAGCTAGCAGTCTTGTACAAGGTTCGTAGTTGTGTTAGATAAATTTAAGGGACAAAATTCAAAGTGTGATTGTAGTATATAGTAAGAAGAGTGCAACTATAGCCTATAGAAAGAACATTATATATAAACATGTGAAATAATTATGGTAGCTTTAAGTCCCAAACCATTAAAGATGTGTTAGTAAGAAGAAAAAAATTGCACCCATGTTGTGAATAGGGATGAAGTAACCAACAATTAAATCCTTATAAATACACTATAAAGTTTACAGTATGGGTTGTATTATAAGAACAATGTCGAACAATCACAGAGTGGAGAATGATGAATGAGAAACTATAGTAGTCGAAAGAAAAATATTTTTTTTTTTATGGGGATTTTGGCGAATCATTACATATGGTATCAAACCAAAGGTTACAACACTTGGACCTTCAACAGGGCCACTTTTTTCTTCTTTAGCACATATTTTTTGTCGATGTAAAAACTAACAAACCATTACTGTTACAAACAGAAAACACTTCTCTACTTTTTGTTAATCATGGCAGCCACGCAAAAATCAGACTTGATGGGGAATCCAGAACATGAGATGAAGATGAAGCATGGTTACTAGACATCAAGAAATATTTCCATATATACAACTATTCCAGCAATATGAAAGTTAGAATGGCCATCTATATCTGAAAGGAAAAGCCAACATTTGGTGGAAAGACCTGAAATTGGCCAAGGGCCTAAAGGAGAAATAAATGGAATGGTTTGAATTTAAGAAATACTTTAAGAAATAGTACCTATATGAAAGTTACTATGAAAGAAAAAGGAAAGAATTTTATGAGATATGACTTGGTCAAATGTCTATGGAAGATCTGATAAAC
This sequence comes from Picea sitchensis, assembly GCA_010110895.2. NCBI lineage: Eukaryota > Viridiplantae > Streptophyta > Pinopsida > Pinales > Pinaceae > Picea > Picea sitchensis. The sequence continues at coordinate 15,110 of SNQJ01S0121665.1, read as the reverse complement.
AAATTCCTGAAATTAGTAAGGTTCATACCTTATATCCTAGAGTAAAAAGTGAAAATCCAGTGGTTCCTAAGATGTTTACCATAGTCCTACATGGATCGAATTGAATTTGATAATCCTAAGTCCTTGAGTGAAGTATTCGGAAAATCTCGTATGTGTTATGAACAATACAAACAACGAACATAATTTCCCAAAGCTTGGAAAGGCAAGAAACAATATCGAATGAACCAACGAAAGAAGGGATACAAGCTAGGTCCTTATAGAAATGTAGCAAAAATCTTTCCAAGGAAATATGTTTACTCCAACAATCCAAATACGCAAGGCAGTGGTAAACCGGTAAATCTGGGAAAAAGGAAGTTTGGGGATAGCCCCCGTGAACCATTAAAGTGATGGGAATGTGGACCTACGTTAAGTTATAATCAATAACACTCAAATTTATGTTCTAATTGATTCGGTAGATACGTTAAGTTATATCACTCCCGGTATAGTTGAGTCAAATAAAATTAAGAATACAAGACACCCAAAATATTGGCTGGTACAATTAGCAAGAGGGAAAAAAAGAAAAGTTGTCGACTTTATTTATGATTATGAGTTCAGTTTAGGAGGTCAAAGCATAAAGACAAATCTAAACATTCTACCACTAGGATCTTATGATGTAATTGTCGGAATAGATTGGTTAGAAGGGAATAAAAGAGTGCTAGATTGTTATGAAAAATCACTTAAGTATAAAGATGAAAATGACACTACTAGGACAGTTAAGGGTATACAAAAACCAGGATCAGTCAGATAGATTTCAGTAATGAAATTCAAGGAATGCATAAGGAAGGGTTGTCGATTTTATGCCATCCAAGTAACAAACCTGTTAGAAAAAGAAGATAGACCCAACTTGGAGGATTTTGTCATATTACATGATTTTATAGATGTATTTGTGGATGAGATACCTGAACTAACCCCACGGAGGGAGATAGAGTTTTCTATCGACCTTCTACCTGGTTCAACCCCTATCTCTAAAGGACCTTACCGAATGAGTTTGTCGGAATTGACAGAACTAAAATTCAACTACAAGAATTATTGGATAAAGAGTATATCAGACCAATTGTTTCACCTTGGGGAGCACTAGTCCTCTTTGTGAAAAAGAAAGACGACACTCTAAGACTATGTATCAATTATAGGCAATTAAACAAAATGAATATTAAGAACAAGTACCCCTTACCTAGGATAAATGACTTGTTCAATCAAGTAGGTGGGGAAAAAATCTTTTCGAAGTTGGATTTACTATTTGGTTATCACCAAGTTAGGATAAAATATGAGGACATAAGAAAAACATCTTTTCAAACAAGATATGGACATTACGAATTTCTAGTTATACCTTTGAGACTCACTAACACGCCAACCACATTTATGTGTTTAATGAACATTATTTTCAGTCAGTATTTGGACAAATTTCTATTGCTATTTATTAACGATATTTTGGGCTATTCTAAAATAGAATAAGAACACGAAGACAACTTAAGGATAGTTCTGCAAAATTTAAGGAAGAACCAACTATATGATAAATTCAATAAGTGTGACTTTTAGGAGAAGAAAATACAGTACCTAGGACACATAATATATGCATAAGGCATTGCGGTCGATCCTGAGAAAGTAAGAACCATCATGGAATGGACAATAACTAAGGATGTAACGGACCTCTAGTCATTCAGGGGAATCATAGGATATTATCGTAGATTTATAGAGGGATTTTCCAAAATTTCTTACCCTATCACATCACTACAAAAGAAAGGGACCAAGTTTAACTAGTCACAGAAATGTCAAGACAGGTTTAATAAGTTAAAGGAATTGCTAACAACCGAACCTATTTTAAACGTAGCAGATCCAGATAAGGACTTTACCATCTATTTTCATGCGAGTAAATAAGAACTAGGTGGTGTCCTAACTCAAGAAGAACATGTTATTTGTTATGAGTCCCGAAAACTAAAGGAACATGAGAGAAATTACGCCACTCATGAATTAGAATTGGCAGCGGCAATACACACATTAAAAATGTGGAGAAACCACATAATGGGTAGAAGATTTCTATTATTGACAGATAATAGTGGTGTGAAATTTATATTTAGTTTGCCAGACCTTAATGCAAGGAAAGCAAGGTGGCTAGCCTTCTTGAGCGAATTCGACTTTGAGGTAAGACATATCAAGGGTAAGGAAAATAAAGTAGCTGATGATTTAAGTAGAAGAGTTCATGGGTTATTTGAAATAAATGTTAGGAGGGCAGAAAACGATCTTGAACATAGGATAAATAGTGTAGGTAATAATGACGAGAAGTACACTCAAACAGTGGCAGAATTACAAGACACTACAGGGAATTAAGACAAACCAGATCTGAGTATCGATAAAAATTCTCTACTATGATTTAAAAACAGAATATACATACCAAATTCGGTAGAATTAAAGTTAACCATTTTGGATGAAGTGCATAAGAAACCATATTTTGGTCATCCAGGATACCAGAAAATGATAACAACACTTAGAAAACTATTTTATTGGCCTAATATGAAGGGAGAAACAGTAGAATACTTAGTTAAGTTTCAAGATTGTCAGCAACTAAAGGACGAACACCAGCATCCAACCCACTTATTGGAGCCCTTACCGGTGCCAGAATGGAAATGAGAGACTATATCGCTGGACTTTATTACAGGTTTGCCGAAAACTCAAAAACGAAATGATCCTATTATGGTGGTTGTTATCACCCTATAATTTATAGGATCAACTGGTGACTGGAATATTATATGTCTTTAGTGTTTGTTGACAAATGATTTTTCATTCTGCATATAATTTGAAAAAGAAAAGAAAAAAGAAAAGAAAAAAGAAAAGGAAAAAGAAAAAAGAAAGAAAAGAAAAAGAAACAAAAAGAAAAGAAAAGAGGGCATAAAAGAATTTCAATAAAATCCCCATGCAATAATAGTAACTTGGTCCATACCTTTCAAGCATGGCCAAGTTCTTTTTAAATTGATGTTGATAGGATTAGTGAATGAGTTTGGCTAAACAGTTTAATCTTAGCCAAAGTATCTAGGTTAGATCAGTGAATAAGTCTAGCCAGACTGTCTAATCTTGGTCAGATAGCCCCAGGGTAGAGTAAATTCTTAACCCAACACTTTAATCTGGGTTAATTGTCATAGAAAGTAGGTCAGAATATAGGCTAGTTGCTTTATTTCTTTATTTCAATAAAAACCAGCTTGATGATAGATGCTACGCCATGATTTGGATACCGAAAATGTTGTTTCACTAACCCCTTGGTGGTGTAGACATGGAAAATCCTTGGAAAACCTGTGAAACACACTTATCCTAAGTCTATCAGCACATGTATTTTTCGCGCCCTCACTTATGCTCCGATCATCTATCAATGGTCTAGATGAATGGAGGTATATCTACGGTGAACAAAGTTTTCTGGACCCCCCCGACCATTCTATATTTAACCAAAAGGGGGGGGGGTCCAGAATTGCTAATAAGACCCACGTGCATCTGGATGACTCAGGCTTAAGCGCACAGATCTATAGTCAACATTGGATTCTGGACCCCCCTGTCCATTCTGCCTTTAATGGAGGGGGGTGTCTGGAATGTGTGATAAACAACACGCATAGATCTGCGGCCCATAAGAAAGCACGTAGATCAATGGCTCAAGATGTTTTTCGGACCCCCTCGACTGATCTTCCTTTAACTGAGGGGGGGGGGTCCAAAATGGGATCTTTTATCTGGCGGGCCCCTATCAATACATGGCATCGATCTATCGGTCTCGAGTCCCATCGCCTCCTACAGACTAACACACCTTCATCACCCCCTGATGCCATCATCCACCTTTTCCCAAAATAGCCACGTCCCATAACTGTTGTCATTCCTTTCCCCCCATTCGATCGTGGCAAGCCCCCTCACTATGAACTTTACCCCAATCAGTAGCCTCCACGTCACTCATCTGTATCCCTCAATCACTGTCACCTACCATCTCACACTCTAAGTGATCCATTGGCCATTTATTACTGGACGACCTATCCGTTAACCAGCTGACCTATCTTTCGCGCCCAACGGACACCCATTTACTCAAAAATACCCTTCTTCCTTCCTATTTTCACCATTTACCCACTCATCGCACCAGAGAGATTTACACCATTTTCTCCTCCGTTACAGTCAGTTTCCCCCACCAGTAGCCACCACGCTAACGTTGTTTTTTCTTGCAGGTATTGTTGCAGTAATGGCACCAAAGTCCAAACAAGCAGAAGGAGAGGAGAATCATTTTCTCCCGCCTCCTGTCGACCTGGACAGGATCCCACTCGTCGATAAAGATCACTTAATCACAGACACAAAGTGCGATTTAGATTTCACGGACCTTCAGTCATGGCTCAAGGAAGTTTTCCTGGACCAAAGTGACGAAATCGGACTCTGGGAGTCCAATTTACCCCTTTATCTCTTCCCTTAGATTCACCCTTTTCCAGAGTTTTCCCTCAAATGCCAAGCCCACTATATTCCCGAGCAATGAGCCGTTGTTTCCTTGTCTGGAGAAATCTTGTTCCTCATCACGCCCGAATCCATCAACCAAATGACGCAAATCCCCTGAGATGACTCTGCATCACCCTTCAACCTGGAAATTCTTACAGAATTATACCAGAAAATGACCTTCCCCCAAAGAGCTCAAATATTTGAGCTTTTCCTCCCACCATATGCTCAATTTCCCTCCACAAATCCTCCTTATCCTTCTTCCATGTTCTTGACTAAAGGAAACTAGATCATCTCATCCCTTTGTGCCTTCTTAGGATACTATTCAGATCAGTGGGTAGATGAACCCATTCTGGGATTTTTATCCATCTTCTCTGTTGATGAGAAGCCCACCACCCAGTTCGATTTCAGCACATTCCTGGCGAACAATATTCACAAAAAGTTTGTGAATTTCTCCAGAGAAGGCATGCTCCAATAATCTTCCATACTGGCGTACTTGTTCATTTTCTTCCAGGTGGACAAATTTGTCTTTTCCATGCAGAAGATGGATGGAGATGGTAGACCCCAAGTAGTGACAGCATGGACCTCCTTGCTCAAGCACAACTCCAAAGATTTCAGTTTCAAGGAGTTCATCGATCAATTCTACCACCAAGTGGTGAGTATGCTTAGTAGCAGGCCCGAGCCTCGGATAAATGATGAAGTTCAGAGGATCCTTCATCTTTCGGATCACATGAAAACTGGGGATTGGTATTTGTACCAAGATTACACTGAGATCAGAGTATACGGGTGTGAGTTGGCACCATATAAGCTGCCCAAGTACCTACCTGTCATAATTTTTTCTTTGGAATATATAAGGCAGATAATAAATTCCGATGATATCCATTTTGTGTCACTGAAGAAAAAGCAACAACTCAGAATCAAAGGGTAGATTGGCTCCTTCATCTGCAACAATTGTGGCGCTGGGAAAGAAGCGGATAGGCTACTGAAGGAAATGAAGTTCTTCATGAGCTTCCCATGGCATTACGATCCATGTGGGATCATCTTCGAGATGAGGGTGAAAAACAAGAACATCCCATACATCCATGAATCTAGGCCTGAAGTTGAGAAATTTGTGAACTAGATAGTATGGGAGCCTAACACATTGGTCTAAGTAGAACAGTAGGATCCCCCGGCCACTATGTCACAAACAACCATGCCACAGGTCCCGAAAGAGAAAAGGCCTAGGCAGGATTTATCTCCGCCTGTCACTGAGTTATCATCAGAAGAATTCTAGTTGCATACCAAGAGGCCTAAGACCATTTCAGTTCCTACCCTGACTGGGGAAAAAGAAGCCCCATCTACTACATTGACCAAGGTCAATAGACCACCCCTCGGTGCAAGCCTCCAGCGTGTCATAAAATCAGCATTGCCGAAGAAATCTATAGATTCTTCGTCGACCACCCAACCAGGAAAGGTAGGGCCAAAGCTGATTATCTTCGAAAAATATTAGCTAATCAAGAAAAGAAACTAGACCCTAACCAATAGCACCTACACCCAGCTCTGGAAGCAGACGTCAACTACACAACATAGGTTGCTATCGACATTCGACACCGAGAAGGGAGGAATGCATATGGCATTCCTCCAGGCATAGGTGCTAGATCCAAAGGTGATCACTAATTACAAAAGGGCCACCTTCAAATTCCAGACGAAGGATGTACATCTGGCCGATCAGATGGATCTACACAAGCAGACAGGGGAAATGGTCTTTTACACAATGGTGCATGCTTCCACTACTGCATCCAAATTGCAAGTGTCCCTAAACAACGTTTAAATGCAACTGAAGTTGGAGAAGATATCATCCTTTGCCAAGGATAATAGAATCAAGACTTTGGAGGAACTGGTCCTCAAGATCAGTTATGATCCTTCGAACGTGAAAGCAGTTGAGGAGAGGATTTAGAAGAAGAATTTTGACATAGCCTCCTTAAAGAAACAATTGAAGCTCCCTCCCACAGAGGATTCACATGCGAAGGAGATAGCAGAGAAACAAGGAGAGAAAGATGAAATGCTCAAGCTACTCATAGAGAAGAATGCACAGCTAAAGGAAATGGAAGCTGACATGGAGAAGCTAGTAAAAGAGAAAGAACAACTAAATCCAAAGGAAGTCATTCCATTGAGTGCCATTCCAATTTTTGGAGTGAGCACAACATCAATGACAGAGGTCCCATCCGGGACTCCATTGACATCCCTGGAAAAGACAACCGACCTAGCTAAATCTATGGAAAAGATGAACCTGCAGGAAATAAAGATCAGTAGGCTCAAAAAGGAGGTTGAGAACCTTCAGGAACTCAAATATTCCCTTCATATTAGCCTCTCGAAGGAAAATTAGGTGACAGATCAGCTCAAACAGGATTTACAATAGCTCCAAAAGAAACAGTGGCAGGAAAGACTTTGGTCGAGGTTAAAGAAAGTTTATGGACAGACATCACCAAGTCCATGAATGAGATATGTCTCATGATACAGATCATGTTTGAGCAGAATGAATTGGTGCAGAGAAGCAAGCAGGCCATTGAGAAGATCGGATCAAAATTGGGAGAGATGCCAACACAGGCAAACCAGATCATCAAGTTCCTAAATTCTAAGACCAGGGAGGAGCTGGAAGAGATGAAAATTGAAGACAGAACAAAGACCATCCTTGAGGTCAAAAGAGTTTTGACCAAGAGAGGATTAATGCTTCAGCTGGAAGAAAAGGTTCAGGCCATGGACCTAGGGGTACAAAGATTCTTTAGTAAGATTGAGGCTCTACAAAAGAAAGGTCTACCTGGTCTAAAGGTAATCAATGATAAATTGATGACACTCCTAGACTACAAGAAGAGACTGGACGATGTGGCTAAGGATAGTTCAAAGTTTGCAGGAATTCAAGGTAGCATCACTGGAAAAGAATTTCTAGATGCACTTCAGTGGGACATTAGTATTCAACATGAGATTCAATACATCTTCATCACCAAACCTACCTTCGCCAGGTACACAGAAATGGAAGAAGTGTATCGAAGGCTACTCAAAGTCAACGTGTTGATTCATCTTAGATGGGAGGAACTCTATGATCTGATCGAGTAGCAGATGATCTGTCTCAGTCTAGTCATTTTTCCAGTCAGATGAATTCATGCAGAAGCTTGATCAACGGCCCACCTAGAAATCAACATGCAGTTACACCACATTATCAAGCAGTTCCTAGATTTAGGAAATTTGTTAAGTTAGTTAGGCTA
>SNQJ01S0121662.1:12230-26997 GCA_010110895.2 Picea sitchensis | reverse complement strand
CACAAAGGATCAGATAGCAGATGTATTTACTAAACCTTTATCTAAAATGCAATTTGAAAGTCTCAGGGATCAGTTGGGGGTTTACCCTCTGTAATTTCATTTCATTCTCAAAGATTGCATGGGCTTCATTATAAATTCAGACTGCACAGGTTTATTGGCTATTATTGATAGGGGGATTTGCTGCTAAAATGATACATCTTTGCAAGTGATTTTCTTTGCTCAGGGGGAGTATGGTTGATTCCTTTGCCATAGATGTCAAAAGGGGGAGAAGAGATTTAAAGTTTTCCATCAATGCCAAAGGGGAAGTTTGTTGGCAGGGTTTGTAGTTTGCTTGCACAAGGAAGTTTGCATAGTTTGCACAGGACTTCATTTTGCTTGCACAGCGCAGTTTGCACAGGACTTGGTTTTTTCACAGTTTGCACAGCAGGGCAGTTTGCACAGTTTGCATAGGACTTGGTTTTGTCATTAATGTAAAACTTTAAAATTCCAAAGGGGGAGTTTGTTGGTCAGTTTGCACAGGCACCATGGATCAGTTTGCACAGGCAAGGTGGTTCCTAATTTGGAGATCAATATGCCTCTCGAAATACCAAAACACGAAACTGCGAAGAACCCAGGAGGTGATCCTTTGGTTATAACTCAAGGTTTAAGTCATGTCCGTCGAATTAAGCTTTGGAGGGGTATTATAAGAGTCATATATGACCGTTGATCTGTCTCCAATAAGTTAACGAGAATTTTCCAATCTATGTCCACTAGATCAAATGTGAAGCCGTCAGATCATTTCAGGGATCGTGACTTTGAGTGTCGAAACACTTCATCACAGAAATGCCGAAATGTTGAAATACGAAAAACGTCGAAATGCCGAAACTCTAAAAGCTGAAATGCCGAAACGTCGAAATGCAAAACGCCGAAATACCTTTTTGTATAGGTTGTAGTCACCGCCATTGGTCATGTGAGAAGGAGGAGCTAGCACCAAGTTAAAGATCATTTTCATAAATCGCAACATGAAGAGATGAGATGTCTTCACCTCAAGATTGCCGATATGCGAATCGTGAAAGTGCCTTTTGGTAAAGGCCCGTGGTCACAGCCAATGGGCATATGGAGTAAGCACGAGACCCATCTTCTACATCAAACAGTGTGGATTAAATACTTACCTAAAATAGATATGGATCATTGATCGTGATGAATATCCATCGTTGGATGTTTCAAATGGAAGTGACATTTTTATCGATTGAACACTTCTAGCTCAAAAATCAATCTCCACCATTAGATCAAATTAATCTCAACCATTAGATATTTCAAGTACAAATTTCTTTGTTATCGATCGATCATTTATTAGCCCGAAATGGATATGGATTGTTAAATTAGATTAGTCTCCACCATTGGATATTTCTTATGCAAGTTCTCTTTTTATTCATCAAGACTTATTGACCTGAATGAATCTAGAGCATCAAATTGAAAGGATATCCACTATCAAATATTATCTCACTATATTGGGAAAGGATAGTGGGCCACATGGAGGTGGGTGCAGAGAGGGACACTCTCTCTCTCATCCATGGCCAAGATCCATTGGACATAGAAGTAGAGTGGAGCCAGTAGATTTGGTTGAAACCATGAAGAGTCTAAGCATGGAAGTGTAGAGCTACAGGGATGATAATGAAAGGTTGATAAGATCCCAAGAAGAGCATAATCAAATTAATACTTAGCTAATATAGATTTTGAGTAATTTCCAAAGGAAAATCAATAAGGATTATAGTACAAGACTTGCAACGAAATATAGATCTCAATATAGGAAGGATGATCATTCACCTATAATTCACCTTTAGACAAGAGAACACGTGCATTTTCTAATTTAGAGAGTAATCCAAGTATTTCTTATTTCATGCTTCAAAGGAGAATACCTAAGTTAGATAGTTTGCAAGGAGAACTCAAGAATATCAATCCGCCAATATTTGATAGACATCATAGGGAAGGTGAAGATGTTGAAGCATTGTTGTTGGACATGAGAAATTATTTCCAGTTGCACAATTACCATCAAACCTTGAAGCAAGGATTTCCATTTACCATCTTTAGGGGAAAGCTTGGATGTGGTGGGAATAGATGAAGTAGGTCAAGCATGTTGATGAAAAGAGACTTTGAAGGAATCCATAAGGAAATCTAAGTATTTGTATGAGCATAATAAAGGACAACTAGATTTTTAAAACTTTTGGGATTGTTGGCCCTTGACCAGGTTTTGTGGAAACGTTGGTCATGTTTGACCAATTTTTGGACTTCGATAGGCTGGTCGAAGGAGGAGCGCAAGGCGAAGTGGAGATCGCGGGATCTCGGCCCCTTTTCAAGGATTTTTGGGTTTAGGGTTTATGTAACGGGTATGGGATGTCGGCCCATGGGTTTACCCATGCTTTGGCCCCTTTTTTAATGTATAAATAGATATCTAGGTGATGTAAGAAGTAGTTACTAGCGATCCTATGGCTTAGTGCTAATGTTATCTATGTGCTAGAAGATGTGTTAAGGCTTGTAGAGCTAAGTGCAAGTGTTTTGTAAGTGCTTCGTGCATATAATGTGTAAAGGCTTGGTGCTTGGACCTAACTTGGGGAAGGGGGATCTGGCGAGGTGCGCGTAGATCTCTTGTCCTATGCGGATTTGATCCTATGGCTCTATGCATGTAAGGGGATTCACATAAGATAATAAGAAGAAGAAGAGTGCAAGATACCAGATATATAAAATATGTAGAACAGAAATGAAATGCTAGAAATGGAAGAATAACAGTAAAATATCCAGCATAATCTTCACAATACACAGAAATGATATACGAAATAGTAATAGAAATAGCACTTTGATTCAGGTAGCAATGTTCACAGGCCTCTTCGAGGGGGCAACCTCCAGTCGAGCAGCACTCTATTTCAATAATCTCCAAGCTAGGGTTTTCATACCCTCGACCCTTATTTATACTAAATATGTCTATTAAGAGAAGCATCTGGAGGAAGATCCTTCTAGAAGCGGAAGCTTCTATTAGGTATTCTTACATCCGCCTTATTCTATTTTATTGAAAGGCCTTATTAATATTGATCCTTATTACATCCGAATACATTGATCTACCTATGTGCGGGTTAGGACCTTNGTACTTGGCCCAATATCTCAGGAAACTAACTAAGGAGGATAGACCGTACCCTTAGCTGTACTACCCGACTACCCAGGTACTAGAGAGTATCTTCCCGAATGTTGTTCTCGGTGACACTATAGCAGTCCGGTGGCCGATAAGTTTATCTAAAGAGGGCTTCAGGAAATCTAGGTCGATCCATACACAGGTGTTGTCTGATGCGCTACCACTCGAAGGGGTACCAACAGGGGTTACAAGGGTGGCCAACAGATGTGCACTTAAGAACCACTTGTATTTCCTGCGGGTATGAATCCCTCAACCGTGGGTTTATGCGTGTAATGACAGATATTTGTGGCTTAAAGACGTCGGAATACGTCTCTACCCTGAAAAAAAATACCCACAATTTCTGCCAAGGAAAGTGCTCTGATACCACTTGCAAGATACCAAATATATAAAATATGCAGAACAGAAATGAAATGCTAGAAATGGCAAAATAACAGTAAAATATCCAGCATAATCTTCACAATACACAGAAATGATATACGAAATAGCAATAGAAATAGCACTTTGATTTAGATAGCAATGTTCACAGGCCTCTTCAAGGGGGCAACCTCCATTCGAGCAGCACTCTGTTACAATAATCTCCAAGCTAGGGTTTTCATACACTCGACCCTTATTTATACTAAATATGTCTATTAAGAGAAGCATCTAGAGGAAGATCCTTCTAGAAGTGGAAGCTTCTATTAGGTCTTCTTACATCCGCCTTATTCTATTTTATTGAAAGGCCTTATTAATATTGACCTTTATTACATATGAATACATTGATCTACCTATGTGCAGGTTAGGACCTTAACAAAGAGTTGGTGGACGTAGCCCCATGCTGGGGGTGAACCACGTATATCCTGTGTTATGGTTACTTTGTGTGATTGATGTGATTTATGCTTAGTGTTGTTATCCTTATGTATGTTAGATGCATCTGATATGGTAGCTTAGTGCTTAATGATATAAATGAATGTTAGATCTAATCTATTTCTATGTGTTAAGTGCTTGGATGTGATAGATCTTGTTGACTATTGCGTTGCTCTGCAATTAGGGTTTTATCTGCGATGTGAATAAAGGTTAAATGCTAATGAATGATAACTATTAAGTGCTTTGTTAGAGTTTTGTAATCATAGATCTGTGTCCCAGCTAGGTTGCAGACACTTGAGTCCTACAACCACCCCTACCTCTACCTCGGGTGAGACTTCATCTGCTTCGTAAGTGTTGCCGAAAGGGACGGTAGTTAGGGTTTTGTTGGTGCGTTGTTGAGCGTTGAACCCTAGGTCTGCCCCTGTGCCAACAAATGGTTCTGTTGTCCAGACTGAAACTATGATTGTTGGGAACTGAAGTAAAGAAAAGAGAAATATATGTGCGTATATATGTTGCTCTGGTGCGCAGTACTCTACTTGACTTGCGAGGCTCTGTGCTAAGAAAGGAATCAAATTTGAAGAAAAGAGGTAAGATCTTAAATCTTTGTGCTCTGATAAAGGTAAGATAAGTGAAAAAATTTTCTTCAAAAGAATGGATATAGGTATGTTTGATAGATTTGGTCCGAGTCTGAAAACTTGGGCACATTTAGAAGAAAGAAGAAGATATGATATGAATAGATCTGATAGAAATAGTGAAATATATGTTATTCATATGCATAGAAAGAATGTTTGGACTAATAAGCAAATGTAGGATCCTAAAAAGAATTTTTTTCAAGTTCATCACTATGATACCAGTGCGCAGTATAGGAAAGGTTGGGGATCATTTAAGAGAAAGACAGGATTAACTCTTTGTTATAATTGCAGAAGACCAGGACATCTTGCTAAGGAATGCCCTGGTATAAACCCTAGTTGTCTTTGTTGTAAAGCTATGGATCATGAAGTTTTGGATTGCCCTAGAATGATTGCTAAAGTTGACAAGATGACCATGAAACAAGAAAACCCTGAGGAAGGCCAAGAGACTAAGAATATGCTAAAGAACCAGAAAGAATCAGAAGTTATACTATTGCAGATGAAAGAAACATTGAATGATCACAAAGACACCATTTTACCATAGATATTAAAAGAGAGAGAGTGCATAGAAACAAGAATAGGAGACTTCGACATAGACTGTGTATTGGATGCAGAAACACAAGTGAATATTATGACAGAAAGAACTTGGGAAATTTTGGGAAAGCCAGCTCTGATTCCTTCACTGGGAGGAATAGGATTGTTTAAAGAAAAATTGATAACCCTATGTGGAAGACTTACTCAGATACTTATGAATTCTCATGGATCTTTGACAGAGGAAGAATTCAAGGTCATTCAATTTGTTGAGAACAACGCCCCATTTGCTCTTTTGCTAGGTAAGACCCGGGTTGAGAAAGATCAGCTCTAAAAGAAAAAAGAAGAGGAAGCTCTAGAACAGAAAAAGAAAGAACTAAGAGATTTCATGGCTAGGAGAATAGCACATTTAATAGAATAATAGGAGGACAAGTCGAAGATACTGAGAGCCAGATACTTCATTGTCAAAGTTGATAGACCACGGGAAGGCTTAAGAAACTTATCCATGCAAAAAAGTAGAGCACCTACTCCAGAAAAAGAAGAAGTATTACCTTCAAACCCTATGAAAGAATATCATCAATGTGAAGTTACTATGTTAAGTAAAGACAAGAACCAGAATGGAAAGAGAAACCCAGTAACTCAGATCACAGGAAAGAAATCTAGAAAACTCAGCAAGAAGAAAGCTAAGTTGGGAAAATTACAGGAAGTTCTAGAGAGGACTTCACAGAAAGAAGATTTGCAGAATTTGAACTTCGTTGGAATATCAGAACCACGTAGATTGGCACTTCTCCATGATGAAGCAATATAACCATTGGAGGCGTCCCGACCGTTAGACCGACGCTCCAGAACGGCTAGAAACGAAATTACAACCGAAAAGATCGCCATTGGACCATTGAAACCGCACCCTAACGGATGGAATCACATTGATGAAGGATTTATTTTCCTTTGGAGGGATCTGTTACGTTGTTGTCTATTTATCCCGTCGAATGTTGCACCAAGAACACTTTTTCCAATTGTGATTATACAAGCCCGCAGAGAGTTGACTATTACTGCGTTGTTCTTATTGAGACCTTGTCATCTGTTTTGTTACATGTTTGTTCACCGACCCAATATATTTGATCTCGAGCGTGCATGTCGGATGACTTGAGTGCAGTATAGAAAACCATTGAGGAAATTATCATAGACCTCATAGCGGAGAAGGTCATCTCCGCAGGAATCCAAGCCTCATCGATGAGAGGAGTGCAAGAATCACCATCAACTTCTCATGGATCTGGACCATCCCAAGCTGCGACCGAGAAACAAACCAAGCATCGTGATGACTTGGCGAATGTGAAGCTCATCCCATCCATATTTCCCAACTACATCTTACCTCTGGCTAGCGCGGTGAGTCGTGATAGTGTCCCGAGGGATATCGACCACACCTTGATTACTGCGTACCTCCCGAAGGGGATACGTGTAGTCAAACCGTAGTTGAAGAGGATTATGACATTGAATATCAGCAACTTCAACTTGGGAGAATGCGATAATTACAGCATTCTCGCACCTCATAAGTATTTGACTAGGACAAAGGCGAAGAAGTCGAAGATAAACCCCTAACCATGGACCATGGACATCGCGAGGTCCACCATCCTGAATGTAATGAAAATACCCCACTTTGGAAGGCATCAGGAGGTTAACACGTGTGTTAAGCCCCTGTTTTCATGCTTCCATGGTGGTTATCTATCGATGGACAAACACATTACCATAGATCCGGTGTTGATCCATAGGATCACCGGATTAAGCATGCAAGGACCAGACCCACAAGAATTTTATCCAGGGAAGGTTGTAGATCGCGCCCTGGCGCCGAAAAACAAAGACACCTATGGCGATGTGGAAAAGGGGAAGCGGGGCTACAAGGTAGCCTCCATCCAGAATGGTGCAGTGAACCTAGCCTGTCAGTTGATCGTTGGTAAGCTAGTAAGAAATAATAGACCTACGCAGGTCACGGGGTTCGTTGTTGACCTCGCAGGAAAATGCATTGAAGGGCTACAATGAATTGGGAAAGATACCTCGTCAACCAGTTAGAACAGGACTATCGCGAAGCTCAGGATCAGGGCTACGAGTTCCATTTCAGTTGGTTTTTTATCCTCATCGCCTTCATTTATTGGGAGATGCCAAAAGGTGTGACCTTCCCTGAAATCAATCCATCCAAACCCTTAGCTACGAAGTTCACTACGCTTTGGTATTCGAGCGACATGGGTAAACAATGGAAGTCAAACGCGGTGTTTCACACCTATTACCTACAGCTAAAGAGGGTTATTGAGTATTTCCCTCGCATGACATTGAACACCCTTCACAGGTTCAAACCCTTTGTGAAGTTCTACGCAAATGGACATTTTATTTATATTACTGCGCATGGAGATGAACATAAAGAAGAAATTCAATCCTACTACAAGCTCACAGAGGAGGACATGGAAGAAATAACTAAGGAATGGCCTACAGAGCTCCTTATACCAGTCGACCAGGCAGAACTGTCTGACCCCGACCTCATTGGAAGTCTTGTGGTCACTCGCGAAGAGTATGTTGTACCCAACAGTAGCAGAAGGAAGAAGAAGGAAGAGGTACAGGATCTAGACAACACATCAGAAGAGACGGCTTCATATTCACCTGAAGGGGGGGGAGATGACGAAATGGAAAAAGAAGAGGATGATGGGAAAGAAGACAAGAAGAAGCAGGGTGAAGTAACACCGCCTAGAGATCCCCTTGAAGAGGCAGAGACATCCAAGAAAAGAAAGGTTTCCCCAACGAAACCTACATCGCGGAAGAAATCAAAAGCTAGTAAGCCCAAGTTGCAGACTGTTCTCATGGTGGATGACATCGAACTCATCATCGTCACCGTATCAGATACATCAGAAGATATTTTATAGTGCAATGAAGCAAAACAAGAAACCATGTATGATCGCATTGAATCAAAGATGAAAGGGGTACAGCAAGCCCTCTACTCCAGCCACACAGTATCTACTTCTCCACTGCCATCAGAAGGAGAAGAGTTGGGAAATGAGCCTGCCCAGCTATGCAAAATAGTAGATGCGACAAAAGCTCGACTTCGTCGTGTCCAGGAGGAAAAAGAACAAGCCACGGAGGCATTGAAGCAAGCAAAGGAGGAAGATATAGAGCAATGTCGAGTTGCATAGCAGGAAAAAGATGACCTCTAAGCGAATTTTGCAAAAGATAGAGCGCAGATCAAGAACGAGAAAGAACAGTTGCTCACAGAGCAGGTCGGAGTTAAAGAAGCAGTCACTAGAGAACTTCTCTCTATGACGGGCTTAGAACAGATGGAAGAAGACCCAGTAGAAATTCAAGTGGGGAAGCTTGTTGAAGCCATTCATCAACTCCAACAAAGAGTAGAAGAATTAGAATTATAGACAGTGCCAAGCACTCCACAGGAAGTGCGAGATCTAAGAGAAGAAACTGCAAGGAGCGCAGTTGAGAGAATCAAAGCATTGGCCTTGGAATGCAAACAACTCAGCACTCTAAGTGCGCAGACCTACGAGTGCCTTACAGAGGACCCTGAGCTCAGGACTCTAGAGTCACAGCTCTAAGAGGCGAAGCAGAAAACAGCAACAGTGCAGGCATAGTTGAAGCCTCTATCAGTGATTGAGAGGATGAAAAGGTCCCAGGAATAGCACACTTCTTAGCAACAATTCCACGCCATCCAGAGTAAAGTCATGGAATTGAATTAGAGACTCCAACCATTACAGGATGAAGCTTGCACACTTTTCGAGGAAATCGAAGGACAGGGTGCACAGCTAGAGAAAGTGGTCATTGTAGTAGAACATCGATTGGAAGGGCTAGTGACTGAGAAATTTATTCAGGAGTTCGCTGAGCAGGAGGCTCTGGTGAAATAGTAGGTCAAAGAAGCCTGAGCCAATCTTGAGGCATTTGAGGCAGAGCTACCCATATCAGAGTGGCTCGAGACGAGTCACAGGCGAGTGTTGGGGGCATGTTGGCCCTTGACCAGGTTTTGTGGAAACGCTGGTCATGTTTGACCGATTTTTGGACTTCAACAAACTAGTCGAAGGCAGAGTGCAAGGCGAAGTGGATATCGCGGGATCTCAACCCCTTTTCAGGGATTTTTGGGTTTAGGGTTTATGTAACAGGTATGGGATGTCAGCCCATGGGTTTACCCATGCTTTGGCCCATTTTGTAATGTATAAATAGATATCTAGGTGATGTAAGAAGTAGTTACTAGCGAGTCGATGGCTTAGTGTTAATGTTATCTATGTGCAAGAAGATGTGTTAAGGCTTGTAGAGCTAAGTGCAAGTGTTTTGTAAGTGTTTCGTGCATAGACTATGTAAAGGCTTGTTGCTTGGACCTGACTTGGGGAAGGAGGATCTGGCGAGGTGCGCACAAATCTCATGTCCTATGCGGAGTTGATCTTGTGGCTCTGTGCATGTAAGGAGATTGACAGAAGATAATAAGAATAAGAAGAGTTGGTGGATGTAGCCCCATGCTCGGGGTGAACCACGTATATCCTGTGTTATGGTTACTTTGTGTGATTGATGTGATTTATGCTTAGTGTTTTTATCCTTATGTATGTTAGATGCATCTGATATGGTAGCTTAGTGCTTAATGATATAAATGAATGCTAGATCTAATCTATTTCTATGTGCTAAGTGCTTGGATGCGATAGATCTTGTTGAATACTATGTTGCTCTGCAATATTTAGGGTTTTATCTGCGATGTGAATAAAAGTTAAATGATAATGAATGATAATTTCTAAGTGCTTTGTTAGAGTGTTGTAATCACAGATCTGTGTCCCAGCTAGGTTGCATACACTTGAGTCCTGCAACCACCCCTGCCTCTACCTCAGGTGAGACTTCATCTGCTTCACAGGTGTTGCCGAAAGGGCTAGTAGTTAGTGTTTTGTTGGTGTGTTGTTGAGCGTTGAACCCTGGGTCTGCCCCAGTGCCAACAGGGATGACAAGAAGAAAATAAGGATGGATCAAAGGAAGAAAGGGTATAAACCACCTTTCTTCAGGAACAACCCTCAAGCATATCAACAAGGAAAGTTAGCACAATGTGAGCCTAATATGACATATTCCTTGGGGAAAAGGCCAAGACATTGGTCCATAAAGTGTTGGGGATGTGAGGGATATCACATGTTTAAATATTTCCCTCATAAGGGAGATAGGATAAGGACTTCACATAACATACATAAATATATTACAGTGGAAGACATGGGCAGAATCATACCAAGCATTTATGCATCCTTGGATAATAAACAAGAATACTACACATATCAAACATAAAGATACTATAGTGGAAGACATGGGTAGAATCATACTAAGTATTTATGCATCCTTGGATATTAAACAAGAATATTGTCTATCCCACATGATTGAAATGGAAGGTAAGACTGATAGTCAACCCATAGATATTTTGATTGAGTTTGGATCTAGTCATAGTTATATAGATCTCAATATGGTTGAAAGGTTTAAATTGAAGAGATGTAAGCATGGAAAGTCTTCATTGTTTTAGCTAGCCACTAGAACTAGGAGAAGAATCAATGAGCTTGTCAAGGATTTCCTAGTAAACATGAATGGATTCAGCACTAAATCATATTTGAAAATCATCTTTCTTGGTTCATATGAATGTTTGATTTATATGGATTGGTTGTAAAAGCACCATAATGTCCTAGATTGCTACAACAAGGATTTCACATGCCTTGATGAGGAAGGGAACTTGATAATAGTTCAAGGTATCCTGAGGCCTATATCCATCAAAGATATTTCATCCTTGCAGCTAAAAAGAAGCTTTAGAAAATGGTGTCAGATATATGAAACACATATGGAAGCGTTAGCCAAGGATAAAGTGTCAAATATTGAATATTATGTAGTTTTGAAGGAGTAGGAAGATGTATTTGGGGCGATACTAGGATTTCCACCAAAAAGAGACATTGATTTATCCATTTACTTGATCCCTGGAGCTACCCTAATGTCCAAGACTCCTTACGGGATGAGCACACCAAAGCTGAAAGAATTACAAATGAAGCTTGAGGAAACATTTAAGAAGACATATATATTCCTAAGTGTCTCACCTTGGGGTTCCCCAGTACTCTTTGTGAAGAAGAAGAATGGAACCTTAAGGTTGTATATTGATTTTAGGCAGTGGATTAAGGTTGCCATAAAGAACAAGTATCATTTTGCAAGGATTTATGATATTTTCTATCAACTGAAAAGAGTAAGGATATTTTCCAAGATTGACCTGAAGTCAGGCTACCATCAGATGAGAATAAAATAAGAAACATTATCAAGATATAATTCATAACAAGGTATGGCCATTGTGAATTCGTAGTGGTACTATTTGGGTTATCAAATGCACCAGTTTTTTTTTATGTGCCTAATGAATGGAGTGTTCATAGATTGCCTTAAAAACTTTGTGGTTATATTCTTGAATGATATTTTCATCTACTCCAATATGGGGTATGTTATCAGATTAATTAATCAGTAAATTCGGACATAAACAGATCTCCCTAGATCCACCTGGAACTAGAACAAAACATAACAGAATATAAGACTTTCCCTAAGCTCTAAGTATTGAGTTTACTAGTTAACAAGAGATAGGAAACATATCATTTAAATGTCGTTTCCTCTTTCCATTGCCATCCTAAATCTGTTCCAATGCTCCAAATATATCGAATCTGCAAAGTAACGCAAGCCAACCAAAGTGAAATCAATATAATATACTCAACAAGAACGTATGTATGTGATCAAGGAATCATACAATAAAACAAGACTAGTTTTATGAGAAAGAAACATATCATTGTATCATATTAAAATGAAAGTGGATATTACAACCAAAGCCTTGATGTCGCAATGTCCCCTCTCGATGGTCCTTTTCTCCAACACACACACTTTCTCCAACCTTGAATGAAGAATATCCACAATGACTTGATGAACAGAAATGAGGCTCTCAAGCATGATCTAAAGTAGAATTCTCCAACCAATTCTTAGCCTATTCAACCTTATCCTTTTCCATGAGAGATCTCTCTTTATATAGGGTGAAAGAGAGATGGGTGAGGAGGCCATCCTTGTGCTTTTCCCAATATGCGTTTAAGTATGATTTAATGCTAATAACTCATCATGTAGGTTCTGTAAAGATCGCCATTAATAAGAGAAGAGCTAGAGGAAATTTCCCATTAAACCGCATTAAAGCATGATTTGTCGAAGATTACACTATTTTTATCTCTCTCAAGCGCTCATTTCAAATATTATCTGGTTAAAAGAACACTATCGTCAACATATGGCAGGAGTTCTGCGATGATACCTTGAATATTTTTGGGCGTGAAGACCTGAACTTCCAGTGCTCCAGAGCGTACTCTTACTATTCATCTCCCTCTGCTCAAAAACAAGTGATCTAGACATCCAGAATTGCTCGCGCAGGGTGTGTCCCTGAGGTTTTTGATTGCAAGGAACTGGTTACATGGTGCGTTGAGAAATACATACCAAGTCATCGAATCATAAAACTCCAGGATCGTTCTCCCATCTCTCTTTCACCGCAAATATTCTGTAAGATGTTCAAGCTCCCCAAACCAACACTTACCTTCAAAGGAGAGGATTGCATGGATTTCCTGAAAAAGCACGACAATGACCTGAACCTATTACATGAGTTCTTGGAGAATCCCGCATCTGTCCCTAAAGACATTACCAATATTTGGGTCGACTCATTTAAAAACCCCTTTTGGGAAATTACTTGGTTGTTTACCAGGCTGACAGGCCAAGAAAGCACAACCATTATTTCCCGAATGATTATTTATATTTTATACTTTACAGTCAAAGAGAAAGCTATTTTCAATTGAGGAAAACTGATTTCCATTGAAATCTCCTCCCAATTGTCACAGTACAAAAAGACAAGAAATTCTACATGGCTTCTTATTTGGTGTTTGCGATATCACATTGTTGTCAATTTCCAAGATTGTCTATCTATAAGAAGGTGAACTATGTACTTGATCCAATTACCTTCTGGTACCAAGTGTTATGGAGACACAAGGCTTCTTTGCATTTTTATGAAGTTTACAACGATTTTGTTTCAGTTTTCAAAGGATTATTATTTGGTAAAGATACCCCCAGAATATCCAACCTGGAAAATAAATTATTGGATTAAAAGGGGACATTGGAGCAGATGGAAAATCACAATGTTATCAGGATTTTTGGTTCCAAAGAAAATCCCTCCTTTCTTCCATACCATGTATCTGATAAAAATTTTATCACGGAAGTAACAAGGCAGTATAATTTATGGCTGCACTTTTTCCATGAGAAACGGAAAAAGCAATTCATACCATTTCCTTGGAAAATTGGAGATTTTATATTCAGGAATATAAACAAAATCGATGAATTTTTGAACCACTTCCCCATTGTTAATCTGAAATATGTTGGAAAGATAAAGGGGTTTGACCCTAACGGAATTTTCATGGAACATATGCTGGCAGTAGGATTCAGAAATTAATTTATTCATGTTTTTTTGAGTGAAGAAGAAGATAATAACTTAGGTGCTCCTGCTCACAATGTTGGTGACTTGGAAATGCTAATTAGTACCAATGTGTTTAACAAGCAGAAAGGAAAGGGTCACGGCGAGAAGAGTGCCCAGTCCCCAACTGTTACTCCTAAAAATACCACATCTAGAAAAGTTACCAACAATAGTTCATGCGACAGAGGAGAAAATAATCCCCCTCCGAAAAAAATTGAGAGCTTGCACAAGCTTCCTCTGAGAAAAAAGAGGAAAAACGTCGTGCAAGAGGAAGAAGACCAACACATAGAAATTGTTGATGATTTCATCTATGTGAGACATTCTCTAGCTTACAAACCTGTGAGATGTGGATCATTGCAGCTATGTGAGATATTCTCCATCTTACAAACCTGAGAGAAAGCCCCTAAGAAGGGTTTGTGGTTCCTATCTGAGACAGAGTTGGAACGTAGAGATGACCTCCTCCATACAGAGAGTTGAGAAGAACTCCAGATGATTCTCCTGTGTAACACGGTGAGAAAGTTGATCTACAGAGTTGGACGTGCCTGTGGCTGAGCACAAGGTGAACATGTGAAATCCCAAAGTGTTGGGTGCATCGTCATGAGAACAGAAATGAAGATGATGTATTAACCTCCTCTAAGGAGAAGAGTTGACGAGAAACTACAGATGACTCTCATGTGTAATTCAGTGGGAAAGAACATCGGTTGAGTGGACGTGTTTTTGGACGAGCACAGGTGAATGTGATCTTAGTGGTTGAGCACTAATGAAGAAGTGGTTCATCTATGTAATGAAGTGAGCCAAAGATATGGACATCCCTATGGATGCGCCCCTAGTGGATGAGCACTAGTTGGTGTACAGATCCCTTGTTATATTGTTCAAGAGTCATACATGCATGTAACCCTAATTGTAATGTAAAGGGTACAGGTCGGCCCCACCTTAATGTCACTGGTAATTAATGTAAAAGATAATTAATCTGGTTAATATTAATTATATTATAAGCTAGTGAGGTCGGCCCTGTTGTGCCAATAGACACTTTTGTTGACAGATTCAGGTTAGTATAAGTAAAGGTAAATTCCCCATTGATATATCATATCT
>SNQJ01S0121661.1:12205-32848 GCA_010110895.2 Picea sitchensis | reverse complement strand
AAATGTTGTTGGTCGAAAACAACATGGACGATAAAAAGAGGTGAAGACTCAATTGCCCTCCAAGTTCGACATGAAGGATCTCGGTGCATCAAATTTCATTATGGGAATGGAGATCAAGGGAGATCGAGTAATTAGAAATACTTGGTTGAACCAAAGGAAGTATATTGAAACAATATTAAAGAGTTTCAACATGTAGGATTGAAAACTAGTGAAGGTACCAATTCCCATGGTGGTCCGAAAAGATCTTTTAAAGACTATAGTTAATTTTTTAAAGCATGAGTTCATTAACCATTTAGGAATTGAAGAAAGAGAAAGAATTAATGATGTAACATGGAAGCCATAATAAGATATACATATTTGGAAATAAGCACAAATAATCAGCAAACCATAACAACAAAAGTTGTTAAGGGAATTTGACAATATCACCTATGTCTTCGGGCCTTTGTCTCAGTGGGTGAGGCTTTATTATTTATCTTAAAAGCTTCAATAGTACATTAGAAAAGTGTCAAATGGATTACAAAATGGTATGGTTGTGTTCTGATAGACGTTAAGAACCCAACACAATTGACGACATTGAAAACAGATGAACGAAGCTCTCGGAAATGGCCCACAAAGTTGCTCTCCTCAATAGCTTCCCTGCATAAAAATGGCTTTGGCTGTCAAATTCCTCAACATTTATCCTTATATGAACCTCCCTAAGGCTGCCAAGAACCTCTGGTTTATATATGTTTGAATTTGGTAACAACCTCCCAAATTCCCCACAAGATCTGGCTTAAAAAAGGGCTCTAGATCCTCTAAAAATGGACAAAATCTCCCAAAACAGGCTTAAAATCATTAAAAATCATATAATATAGTTTTTAAAACACAAATTTGGGAAAATCTAGGCACAGCCCCCCAAACTTCGACCCCTGTTCCTATGGCACTATTCCATGTGGTCGAGGGCTGGCATGCTCATGGTCCTTAGCCCTCTAAACTCAACCCTGATCATGTAGCTTGGCCATATGGCTTTGCTCTAAATCTCCATGCGCCCCTCCATCTACTGGCTCTCAGTCGATCGGGGCTGGCCCTCATCGACTGGGGCTTATACCCAAATTCCCACCACCGTCACTTTAAAACAAAAATGCACCATAACCATAGCAAGTAACACATGTAGGAGGCTTGGTTAGCGTTGGTTGTTAAGTCATTGCCCTTGTTCAGAGGTCGAGGGTTCGATTCCCCCGGAGACTAAACAAACCTTTTACCTAGCCAACCTTGGGAAAATCTGGGGTGTCACGTGGCACCCTATGATTGGGCCACATGTCACTATTGTCCCTCGACCAAGTTTTGGAGAACCTTGGTCGTGTTTGACTATTTTTGGGACTTCGATAGGCGGGTCGAAGACAGAGCGTCCAAGCGAAGCGGAGATCGCGGGATCTCACACCCTTTTTGTGGGCTTTTTGGGTTTAGGTCTTATGTAACGGGTATGGAATGTCAACACATGGGTTTACCCATGCTTAGGCCCCATTTGTAAATGTATAAATAAGTAGCTAGGCATTGTAAGAGGCATCAGATCTAAGTTGGATTTGTGAAAGATATGTAAAGGTTGCTAAATGCGGTTAGTTGTGAAGGCTCTGTGCATACTATGTGTTGATAAATTGCAGAGTTAAGTGCAAGTGATTGTAAGAAGGCTTTGTGTTGTGCCAAACTTGGGGAAGGAGGATTTGGAGAAGTGCGCACAAGTATCTATCCTATGAGGAGTTGGTTTTGTAGCTTTGTGCATGTAAGAAGATTGAAAGAAGATGAAGAGTTGGTGGACGTAGCCCCACGCTGGGGGTGAAACACGTATATCATGTGTTGTGATTGCTTTGTGTTATTGATGTGACTTATGCTTAGTGTTGAATCTTTATGTATGTTAGATGCATCTAATATAGTAGCTTAGTGCTTAATAACATGAATGAATGCTAGATCTATTTAATGCTATGTACTAAATGGTTAGATATGCTTAGATCTTGTTGAATACTGCATTGTTCTGTAATTAGGGTTTTTATCTACCATGTGAATACGAGTCAAAGACTAATGAATGTTAATTGCTAAGTGATATGTTAAGTATTGTGATCACAGATCTGTGTCCCAGCTAGGTTGTAGACACTTGAGTCCTACAACCCCCCTGCCTCCACCTTGAGTGAGACTTCATCTGGTTTGTAGGTGTTTCTGAAAGTGTCTTTAGTTAGGGTTTTGTTGGTGTGTTGTTGAAGCGTTGAACCCCGGGTCTTCCCCTGTGCCAACAAATGGTTCCATTGCCGGGACCTGAAACTGTGATTGTTGGGAACTGAAGAAAAGAGAAAGCTCTGTGTGTAGATCTGTTGCTATAGTGCACAATACTCTACTTGACTTGTGAAGCTCTGTGCTAAGAAGAGAAGCTCGATTTAAAGAAAGAGGTAAGATCTTAAATCTTTGTGCTATGATAAATGTAAGATAAGTGGAAATGTTTTTTTCGAAAGTATGAATCTAGGTATGTTTTCTCCTAGTATGAAAACTAGGGCACAACTCGAAGATAAAATATATGATATGAATAGATCTGATAGAAATAGTGAAAGATACGTTATTCCTATGCATAGAAAGAATTTTTGGACTAACAAGTGGATGCAGGATCCTAGAAAGATTTTTTTACAGGTCCATCACTATGATCCTAGAGCGCAGTACGGGAAAGGTTGGGGATCGTTTAAGAGAAATAGAGGATTGACTCTTTGTTATAGTTGCAGAAGACCGGACAATCTTGCTAAGGAATGACCTGGTAGAGGTCCTATTTTCCTTTGTTGTAAATCCACTGGACATGAAGTTTTAGATTTCCCTAGAATGATTGCTTAAGTTGAGAAGATGAACATGAAACAAGAAAACCATGAGGAAGGTCAAGAGACTAAGAATATACTAGAGAACTAGAAAGAAATAGAGGCTATATTATTGCAGATGAAAGAAACATTGAATGATCACAAAGGCACCAGTTTACCAGAGATATTAAAAGAGAAGTAGTGCATAGAAACAAGAATAGGAGACTTCGACATAGACTGTGTATTGGATGCATAAACACACATGAACATTATGCCATAAAGTACTTGAAATCTTTTGGGAAAGCCTACTACAATTCCTTCATTGGGAGGAATAAGATTGATTAAAGGAAAGTTGATAACCCTATGTGGAAGGCTTACCCATGTACCTATGAGTGCTCATGGAACATAGACAGAAGAATAATTCGAGGTCATTAAGTTTGTTGAGAACAATGCTCCTTTTGCACTTTTGTTAAGAAGGACTTGGATTGAGAGAGATCAAATCCGAAGGAAAGAAGAAGAGGAAGCTATAGAACAAAAAAAACAAGAATTAAAGGATTTCATGGCTAGGAAAACAACACACTTAATAGATGAACATGAGGACAAGTCAAAGCAACTGAGGGCTAGAGACTTGGCTGTCGAAGTTGAAAGAACACAAGAAGGCTTAAAGAACTTATCCATGCAGAAGAGAAGAGCACCTACTCTAGAAATAGTGAGAGAAAAAGTAT
Source organism: Picea sitchensis (assembly GCA_010110895.2). Lineage (NCBI taxonomy): Eukaryota > Viridiplantae > Streptophyta > Pinopsida > Pinales > Pinaceae > Picea > Picea sitchensis. The sequence continues at coordinate 29,316 of SNQJ01S0121661.1, read as the reverse complement.
TACCCTCAAACCCTATGAAAGACCCTCAGCAGTGAAAAGTTACTATGCTAAGAAAATATAAGAACAAGAATGGAAAGAGGAATCCAGAGACGTAGATCACCAGAAAGAAAGCAAGAAAGATCAGTAAGAAGAAAGAAGAGCTAGAAAAATTGCATGAGGTTCCAGAGAGGACTTCACAGAAGGAAGGCTTGCAGAACTTGAACGTTGTCGGAATAGAAAAACAACGCAAACTGGCACTTCACCATGACGAAGCAATATGACCGTTGGAGGCGTCTTGACCGTTATAACGACGCTCAAGAATGGATAGAAACACAGTTATTTATGGAAAAATCGCCATTGAATCGTTGGGACCACGCCATAACAGACAGATTTGTATTGATTGAGGCATTCCTGCCCGTTGGAGGAGTCTGTTACGACATTATCTATTTAACTCATCAAATGTTGCACCGAGGACACTTTTGCGAATTGTGATTATCTCAGCCCACAAAGAACTAATTTATTTCGCGCAGTGCTTATTGAGACCTCGCCACCCATTTTGCTTACCTTGAGCATTTTTCCACCTATCCAAGACATTTGATCATGAGTGTGCATGTCGAGCGACCTTAGCGCAGTAGAGAAATCCGTCGAAGAGATTTTGATTGACCTTATGACTGAGAAGGTCATGTCCACAGGAGCACATGCCTCATCGACGAGAGGGTTGCAAGCCTCCCCATCGACTGCACGTCGATATGGGCCATCCCGAACTGCAACAGAGAAATGGAGCAAGCATCGCAACGACTTGGCAAACACAAAGCTCATCCCGTCGGTCCTGCCTGACTATATCTGACCTCTAGCTGGCACAGTTAGTCGTGAAAGTGTCCCGAGGGACTTCGAATATACACTGATAACTGCGTACCTCTCGAAGGGGATACGTGCAGTTGGACCGTAGTTAGGACAGATTATGACGCTAAAGATCAATGATTTCAACTTAGGAGACTGCAAGAATTATGGAATGCTCACACCACATAAGTACTTGAGAAAGACAATGTGGAAGAAGTCGAAGATAATCCCCCACCTGTGGACCATGGACATTGCAAGATCAACAATCCTTAATTTGATGAAGATACCACACTTCAACAGACATAAGGAGGTTAACGCGTGCATTAAACTCCTCCTGTCGTGCTACCATGGCGGTTACCTACGGTTGGATAGGCACATCACTGTAGATCTGACGTTGATCCACCGGATCACTAGATTGAGCATGCGAGGACCAAACCCTCAGGATTTTTACCCAGGGAAGACTGCAGATCACGCCCTGGCACAACGAATAAAGAACACCTACAATGATGTGGAGAAAGGGAAGCGGGGCTACAAGGTAGCCTCCATCCAAAATGGTGCAGTGCGCCTAGCTTGCCAGATCACTGGTAAGCTTGTCAAGAAGAAAAGACCGACACAGATCACGGGTTTTGTCGTCGACCTCATAGGAAAGTGCGTCGAAGGGATGTAGATGAACTGTGCGAGCTATATCGTCAACTAGTTGGAGCAAGATTGTCATGAAGCGCAAGACCAGGTCTACGAGTTTCACTTCAACTGGTTGTTGATTCTTGTTGCCTTCATCGCTTGGGAGATGCAGGAGGGAGAAACCTTCCTTGAAGTCGAGTCGTCTGAACCATTGGCCATGAGGTTCACTACCCTCTAGTATTCGAGCAACATGGCAAAGCAATGGCAGTCTAATGCGGTGTTCCACACCTATTACTTGCAGCTGAAGAGGGCCATTGAATCCTTCCCTTGAATTAATTCGAATACACTTCATAGGTTCAGGCCAATAGCGAAGTTTCGCATATATAGACACTTCATTTACATCACTACGCGCATAAACGAACACAAGGAAGAGCTCCAATACTATTACAAATTCACCGAGGAAGATATGGAGGAAATAACCAAGGAATGGCTTGTAGAATTCCTTGTACCAGTCGAACAGACAAAACTCTCTGACCCCGACCTCATTGGAAGTCCTGTAGTCACCCGAGAAGAGTATGATGGACCAGGGAGTAGCAAGAAGAAGAATAAGGAATAAGTACAGGAAAAGCACAGCGCATCAGATGAGACTACACCATATTCACCTGAAGGGGGAGGAGGTGACGAAGTAGACAAAGAAGAGGATGAAGGGGAAGAAGACAAGCAAGAACCGAGTGAAGTAACACCACTTAAAGATCCCCTTACGAAGACAGAGAGATCCAAGAAAAGAAAGGTTTCTCCAAAGAAACCCTCAACGTGGAAGAAGTCGCGTGCCAATAATCCCAACCTACAAACTTTTCTTACGGTGGATGATATTGACCTCATCATCGCAGCTGTATCAGATACTTCCGAGGACATTTTGTAGCGAAGTGAAGCCAAACAATAGATAATGTATGACCGGATCGAGGCAGAGCTCAAAGGGGTACAACAGGATCTTTATTCGAGCCACGCAATGTCTACGACATCATTGTCATTAGGGGGCATATAAGTAGGAGATGAGCCTGCCAAACTACGTAGAATAGTAGATGCGACATAATCTCACCTTCATCGGGTCTAGGAAGAAAAAGAGCAAGCCATAGAGGCATTGAAGAAAGCAAAGGAGGAATCCCTAGAGCAGCGTCGGGTTGTGCAGCAAGAAAAAGAATACCTCGAGACGAAGTTTGCAGAGGATAGAGCACATATCCAGATGGAAAACAAACAACTACTCATGGAGTAGATTGGAGTTACAGAATAAGTCACTAGAGAACTTCACTTTGTGCGTGGCTTGGCACAAATGGAAGGGGAAACAACTGAGAGCCAAGTGGGGAAGTTCGCTAAATCCATTCAACAACTCCAAGAAAGAGTAGTAGAACTGGAATTGCAAGCAGTGCTGAGCACTCTGTAGGAAGTGAGATATTAGAGGGAAGAAACTGCCCAAAGCACAGTCGGAAGAATCAAGACATTGGGCTTAGAATGTAAGCAACTTAGCAATCAAAGTGCACATACCTATGAGCGCCTTACATAGGACCCAGAACTAAGGACATTGGAGTCACAACTCCAGGAAGCAAAGCAACAAGAAGCGACAGTACAAGCACAGTTGAAGCTACTGTCAGTGGTCAAGAAGATGAAAAGGTCACAAGAACAACGTGTAGTTCAACAACAGGTCCATGCCATCTAGAGTAAAGTCATGGAAGTGACACAAAGACTCCAGCTGGTGCAGGATGAAGACTACACCCTTTTCTAAGAGATCGAGGGACAAGGGGCACAGATGGAACAAGTGGTCACCACAGTGGAACAATGCTTGGAAGGACTTGTCACGGAGAAAATCATTCTGGAGTTCGTCGAGCAGGAGGCTTTGGCGAAGAAGTAAGTCGAGGCATCTCAAGCCAAGCTCGAGGCCTTCGAAGCAGAGTTTCCCATATCAGAGTGAATCGAGACGAGTCACAGGTGAGTGTTGGGGGCCTGTTGGCCCTTGAACAAGTTTTGGAGAACCTTGGTCGTGTTTGACCATTTTTGGGACTTCGACAGGCTTGTCAAAGATGGAGCGCCTAGGTGAAGCGGAGATCGCGGGATATCGCCCCCTTTTTGCTGGATTTTTGGGTTTAGGGCTTATGTAACGGGTATGGGATGTCGGCCCATGGGTTTACCCGTGCTTAGGCCCCATTTGTAAATGTATAAATAAGTAGCTAGGCATTGTAAGAGGCATCAGATCTAAGTTGGATTTGTGCAAGATATGTAAAGGTTTCTAAGTGCAGTTAGTTGTGAAGGCTCCATGCATACTATGTGTTGAGAACTTGTAGATTTAAGTGCAAGTGATTGTAAAAAGGATCTATGTTGTCCCAAACTCGGGGAAGGAGGATCTAGTGAAGTGTGCACAGGTCTCCTATCCTATGCAGAGTTGGTTTTGTAGCTCTGTGCATGTAAGAAGATTGAAAGAAGATAATAAAGAATACGAAGAGTTGGTGGTCGTAGCCCCATGCTGGGGGTGAACCACCTATATCTTGTGTTGTGATTGCTTTGTGTTATTGATGTGACTTATGCTTAGTGCTAAATATTTATGTATGTTAGATGCATCTGATGTAGTAGCTTAGTGCTTAATAACATGAATGAATTCTATATATGTTTGATGCTATGTGCTAAATGGTTAGATATGCTTAGATCTTGTTGAATACTGTGTTGTTCTATAATTAGGGTTTTTATCTGCGATGTGAATAAGGGTCAAAGACTAATGAATGTTAATTGTTAAGTGCTCTATTAAGTATTGTGATCACATATCTGTGTCCCAACTAGGTTTAGACACTTGATTCCTACAACCCCCTGCCTCTACCTTGAGTGAGACTTCATCTGGTTCGTAGGTGTTGCCGAAAGGGCTGGTAGTTAGGGTTTTGTTGGTGCGTTGTTGAAGCGTTGAACCCTGGGTCTACCCCTATGCCAAGAGTCACCCTGGGATTGTCCCATAATGCTGATGCAACAACCCAGTCAACTGCCTAGTCACCTGCCACGTCATCTGTTGTACAACCCAGTCATCTACCACGTGTCACTGCCATGTCATCCTACCGTACTTCTACGTGTCAGTCCTTACTTCCATGCCCTCCACCATACAATCCAGTCACCCTACCACATCAGTCTACCATATGTCTAGTTGTTTTCTGTATAGACACGTGTCATCTTGTCATTGGGCCATGTCATTGTACGGATTTCCACATGTCATCCGTATGGTGACATGTGTCAAATCCGTACAATGTCAACTTATCCCGAAAGAGTCGAAACTGAGTGACATGTGTCACCTCCTAGTGATGCCATGTCAGCATGATGACATCATCCTGATTTCACCTGTCCTACCTATTGACGTCAGTGTTGACTTTGACCTAATTGAATTTTTACATGTTTTGGGATTTTGGTCAGAATGCGATAACTTTCACATACAGTGTCCGTTTGAGGAAAAAATTATAAGGCCAGAATCAATGCGACAAGACAAACACATTGGCATTGGTTTCGTCTGATTCCAAGAAATTTGATTTTTATGCCTTCCTGGACCAGTTTTGGTTCCTGGATCCATTTTGGATATGCCTCCCCACTAAGACCTTTTGGTCCTCCAAAAGGGTACTAACTAGTCATCAAGTGCAGGATAGGCCACCCCACTTGTTCTCTGTCTTTAAAATCTGTCCTATGCACCTGTCTCATCAAGCTCAATTTTAAAAAAATCATGACAACTGACAACATATTGTTAGCCACTTGTACTCTGTCACATCTTACTGAAGCCACTACCATCCATGTTGACAACGTTAGTAATGATAACATCAGAAATATGATTGCAAATGAGATAATATGTTTGTAGTACTTGCACGACCTTATCTTATCTTCAACAAAGTATGATTTAACTTCGATTCTAAAATCATCTCATGTTCATGCTTAAGATCAATTTATTTATTTGGCACAATTATAGGTGTGTTGCTTTCATAAGTTTCCTTCCTTAATTGTTCCATTGTTTGAAGAGATTGATTTTATTTTAACGGATGAGCATGGACAACATATTCATTTCCTTATTTGATTAAGTGATATTGATTATGTTCCCTGTAGAATATTTCTTTGCGATTATACAAATAAGGACTGCCTAAGACCCTTCCACATTCATTGAGTGGCACCACATCACACATTACCTCATCCACAAATTTTGATGAAATTGCAAACTTTAAAGTGCATTGCTTTGTTATGTGCAATTTATGATTGTTGCTTATCCATTTGAGTGAGTAAGGTTTATGATGCATCTGAGTGTTTAATCCCAATCGTTTAACTACTTCCTCTGAAATCAAGTTAGATTGAGATCCACTATCTATCAATATTTCGACCTTAGCATGCCTCATTATGACTCTTATGTGAAACAATTTACTTCTAGAATCATATCCATCACCAATTTTACCTGTCAAACCAACTGCTGTGATTTTAAACTCATGACCCGAATCTGATCCCAAGTCTGTTGGTCGTGTCGCTGCCACAACTGTTTTCCTCCCTTTCCTTTATTTGAACCATTCGGTCTCTTCTCGGGATGCAATTTCCAGCAATGGTCATCACCATGCCCTTCTTTCTTCCAATGCTTGCAAGAGAGCTTCTCTTCCTTTCTTGCCACTGAATTTGATTTCTTTCCATCCCCCTTCCTTTTGTCCTCATTTCTCAAAGACGATTCTCCTGAAACACCAACTCCTGTTTTCCCTGCCTCAATGTATGTTGCTTGAACATAAACCTCATCAAGATTAGTAGGTCCAAACATAAATACAGTGTTACGAATGTGTGCAGGTAAACCTCCTATATACTTCATAAGAGTTTCTTGGGTATGTAATGGAATATTTAACATTAATGCCATCTTATGAAATTCATCTGTGTTTTCTTGCACTGTTTGTCCCTTTCTTAGTTTAAGACCTTGCCATTCAATTAAAGACTTATCTTTATAACCCAAAGGATAAAATTTCTTTTTAAGTGCAGAAACAAAAACTTGCCATGATGGGAACACATTACTCACTTGTTGCGTGCCATTTTGCAACTTGCTTTGCCACCAAATGAGTGATGTGCCTACAAGTTGAAGCGATGCAAATTTTATTTGAGTTGTCTCATCCTTGATTTGTGGCACACTGCAATAAAATTCCATCTGTCTGACCTAGTTATCAAGCCTCTCTGCATTGAATTCACCATCATACATGGGTTATTCAAATTTCACATCAAGCTTAAGTAAAGGCATATCATTTTTATGTTTATGGGAATGTTTTCTTGCGATGGATTTGGAACTTGTACTTGGAGAAGAGGAAGTTGATGGAGAAGAAGGAGGTGAAGGAGGAGTTTTAGGAGGATCCTATCCTTCTTCACTTTTCGCCTTTGAAGATTCACCTAGAATCGGTCTCTTCCAATCCAAGTAGTCATCATATAGAACCTTTACCATCTCTGACATGGCGAAGAAGGTCTTTTGAAACTCTTTCTCGTCATGAGAAAGTCCCTCTTACGATGCCATCTTCCCACTTTGAGAAGTTCTCTTTCTCAATCCAATATAAATATTATCTTCAACAAGATCTCCTTCACCACGATTCAAATTTTCCCTGGTAATCATGCAAACTCAAAAACCAACCATCAACCAGCTTTGATACCACTTGATCCGGAAATATCTTTTAAAGACTATGGTTAAGTTTTTAAAGAATGAGTTCATTAACCATTTAGGAATTGAAGAAAGAGGAAGAATTAATGATGTAACATGGAAGCCATAATAAGATATACATATTTAGAAATAAGCACAAAGAATCAACAAACATAACAACAAAAGTTGTTAACGGAGTTCGGCAATATCGCCTATGTCTCCAGGCCTTTATCTCAGTGGGTGAGGCTTTCTTATTTATCTTCAAAGATTCAAGAGTACATCAGAAAATTTTCAAATGGATTACAAACTAGTATAGATGTGCTTTTCTAGACCTCAAGAACCCAACACAACTGACGCGACTGAAAACGGATGAACGAAGCTCCTAGAAATGGCTTGCAAAGTTTCTCTCCTCAATAGCTTCCCTACATAAAAGTGGTTTTGACTATCAAATTCCTCAACATTTCTCCTTCTCTGAACCTCCCTAAGGTTGCCAAGAACCTCTGGTTTATATAGGTTTGAAGTTGGTAACAACCTCCCAACTTCCCCCCAAGATCTGGCCTCAAAAAGGGCTCCAGATCCTCACAAAAATGGACAAAATCTCCCAAAACAAGCTTAAAAATCATATATTATAGTTTTAAAACCCAAATTTGGGAAAATCTGGGTGCAACCCCCTCGAACTTCGGCCCTTGGTCCTATGGTGTTGTTCCATGTGACCGAGGGCTGGCGCGTTGCTGGTCCTTATCCCCCTAGACCTGACCCTTGGTCGTTTGAATGGTCATATGGCCCTGCTTTAAACCTCCACGTGCCCCTCCATTTGCGGGCTCCTGGTCTCTAGCCCACAGTGGGTGTTGAAATGGTCCTCCTTGTGAGGCTTATCTAGAATTCCCATCACCGTCACTTTAAAGAAAAACTGGGCCAGGACCATAGCAAGTAACACGTGTAGGAGGCTTGATTAACATTGGTTGTTAAGTTGTTGCCCTTGTTTGGAGGTCGTGGGTTCGATTCCCCTAGAGGTGGAACAAACCTTTTACCCAACCAACAGGAAAATCCACGGTGCCACATCACACCCACATTGATTGGTCCATGTGTCTATAGGATGGCTCGTCTTGTTGGCCTTAATGAACCGGTCCTGCCACATCATCCAGGTACATCTAATCATGCATACATGTCGCCCATGTCACCATGTACTACCACGTGTCAGTCCATAATGCCATGTACGTCATCATACATTCTAGTCACCACCTTGCGATGTCACTACATCATCACATTTCACGTCCAAATTAATCATCCATCTGACCCACATTGTCATCTGTCATTGGGCCATGTCATTGTATAGACTGCCACATGTCACATCCGTGCGATAAAACATGTCAAATGCAGTACAATTCAACTCGTACGAGATGTGAAATCAAGTGACATGTATTAAATCTGGTGAAGCCACATCAGCATGCTGATGTCATCACGGCGTCCATAGATCATACCTAGCGATGTCAACTTTGAATTGACCTGTTGACTTTTACACATTTTAGGATTTTGAATTGAGCATAATAACTTTCTCATCTGATGTCTGTTTGAGGAAAAAATATATGGCCATAATCAATGTGAATGAAGACTGACGTAATGAAGCTAGTTTAGGTCTGATTCCTAGAAATCTGATTTTTAGGCCTTCACGGACCACATGTTGGCTTCCCTAGATCCATTTTGGATCAGTACAACCTAATTGTTGAACGATGTACAAAGACCTGAAGAGATAGAGGGAATGGTACATGTTCCCTATGCTAGTGATTTTGGTAGTTTGATGTATGTGATTGTATGCACTCGACTAGACATTGCTCTTACAATGAGATTATTGAGAAGATACATGTCAACTCTATGGAAAGAGCACTTGACAACTGTCAAGAGAGAGTGTCGACGTATTTGAGTGGAAAAAAGATTATGTTATATGCTACCAAGGGAAGGCTAAAGTTGACAATGAAGTGAATGTAAGCTTTGTCGATGCATATTGGGTTGGAGATATAGATCGACGAAGGTTGAGCAATGGATATGTGTTGAAGATGTTTAGTGGAGAAACTCAAGCTTTGGATGAGTAAGAGTGAGAAGTGATTAAGTATGCTAATCAACAACAAAGTTGAATGCGTGGTGAAAGCCACTCATGGAGCCGAAGTAGTATGGTTGCATCGACTTTGTTTATACATTAGGTTTGAGCAGAGAGATATGAAGATAAATTGTGACATTCAAAATGTAATGTGTTTGGAAAAGAACCCAATGTACCATTCCCGGGGATGAAGCATATTGATGTACCAATACCATTTTGTGAGAGCCATGGTGGAAAGAAACAAGGTCTTTGCTAGAAAAAGTGGACACATTGGAAAACATAAAAGGTTACTTTGATATTAGAAAAGTATGTGTGTCTTTATGAATTTATTTTGGTGTAGAGAAGCAATGGGATTTTTTTGCCTCAGTCGGTGAACCAAAATTCAGAAATTGTTCCTACAAAGAAGACAAAAAGTGGAGAATGTTGGGAATGTTATATTCTTTGGAGTGAAAGAACAATCATCTGAATAGAAAATTGAGGTGGATAGACTGGAAGAAGAATTGGCTATGGGTCAAGTCAAGTCGATGGTTAATTCAAAGGTAGAAGTGATATTTGGAAGGTAGAAGATTAACCAATAAGAGGGTGAAGAAGGTCCAGTGAAAGCCCAGGCTAGAGATTGATCGAGGTCAACTAGTTGGTTGACAGAGGCCCAGTGAAGGTTGGTAGGTAGTCCAGCGGTGTTCAACAGGGAAGTCAGTGTAACAAAATCCACGAGAGATTCGTGGGATTGTAGCCATTCATCTTCATGTATTTGTAACCGATTCTTGGGCATCAATATTTAGGGCTTTTCCTCTTGTAAATCCATAAATAAGGTGTCATGTAATACTATAGAAGGTGACTTGAAACTCTCAGTTGAGAGGTGTGTAAGGGTCATGTAGTCTGAGTTGGATTGTTTGTAGGGTTGTTCTTGTGTAAAAAAAGAGAGTATGATGAGTTATGTGTGGAGATTGTGTAGACCAAGGTTGGTCATGTAACTCTTTATTGATGAATGAATAAAGACAATAAAGAGATCAAGACCCTCAAGGAATGTTGGTTTTCTAGGTTTTGGGTTTCCAATTAAAATATTTGTGTATTGTGTGATTGTCATTTATTTATTTTTGTTTGAATTTGTATTCACTTTCTTGGTTGTTTTAATGTGTCTTTATTTCTCATCAATACCAGAGTTTTTGTGATGATGTCTTTTTGATAAATTTTCCCAATCTTTTAACACTAAAATATTCACAAAAATGGTAACTTGAAAGTGTTTTCCTTGTAGTGGGTATCATGGTTGTAAGGATATTTGTTGGTTCCTTGGTTTATACAAAAAATTATTCCAAGAGTATTTTGTCATGTTATGTGTCCTTCATAAACTAAAAGTCATTAATTTCCTAGGTTTGGCCTTATAGTTTTAGGTTTCCTACCATTTATAGTCAATGTTTTGTTTGGGTATGTGCCTTTTTGCTTCTTTAAATTTATTCACTTTTAATTCTAAATTTGATATTATTTTATTGTTTCTTCTTTCTTGCACTCCCTACTCACTATTGGTTCCTATTGATTTCCATGTGGCTTGTAATTGCTTGAATTACATCATTGTAGATCTTTAGATTTGTTGTCCAAAGATGTGCTATGATACTATATAGTAGCCTTATGATGATCCATTCAATCCTTTGAGGTGTGGACTTCAGGGAATTCAAAGGAGATTATGATTTTGACAAGATTTAAACTAAGAAAGAACCAAAGAATCTGAATGTTTGAGTTGAGAGGAGCGAAGAGATGATTAAGATGAGTTGACTAAATCGAGATGAAAAAGGTTGATCAAATGACTTTGATTGTAAGTAGGTATGAATTAGTAGGAAACCAGCTGAAAGGTATATTCCGTTTGATTTCCATTCTACATTTTTTTATCTGCCACTAAAAGGATCCCAAGTTGGCCAGGGAGGTAGTTGATTAAATGAGGTGTTAAAATCACGGAAGGAATCACGGTTAAAATGGAATCCTTGTACAGGAATGAGACATGGGATTTGGTTAAGCTACCTAATGGAAGAAAAACCATAGGTAGAAGGGAGTGGGTGTTCAAGAAAAAGTTGAATGCAATAGGTCAATTCAATAAATTCAAAGCTCAAATGGTAGTGAAGGATTTTCCAAATTCAGAGAGTCAAATTCCCGTTGATGTTTTCCCTTGTTGTATATTTCCAAGTCGAGGGAGTCAAATTCAGTGATGTTTTTTCCCTTGTTGTAAAATTATATTCCATTAGGGTACTAATGTCTTTGGCAACAACATTTGATCTTAAGATACAACAAATGGATGTGAAGACAATGTTCTTTCATGGGGACCTGGAAGAAGAAATATACATGAAACAACTTGAACGATTCACAGTAAAGGGAAAGAAATAGCTAGTGTGCAAATTGAAAAGATCCCTTCACGGTCTAAAGAAATCACCAAGGATGTGGTACCAAAAGTTTGACACATAAATCCTTATTTTGGGATTTGTGAGAAGACATTTTGATCGCTATATATATTCCAAGGAAGAAGGTGGTTAGTTCACGTATGTAGCTTTATATGTTGACGAAATGTTGCTTGTCAGAAACAAAATGGACGATATAAAAGAGGTGAAGACTCAATTGTCCTCCAAGTTCGACATGAAGGATCTCGTTGCATCGAATTTCATTATGGGAATGGAGATCAAGAGAGATCAAGCAATTAGAAAGCTTTGTTTGAACCAAAGGAAGTATATTGAAACAATCTTAAAGAGTTTCAACATGTAGGATTGCAAACTAGTCAAGGTACCAATTCTCGTGGGAGTACAACCTAATTTTTGAACAATGTCCAAAGACACAAGAAGAGATAGAGGACATGTCATGTGTTCCCTATGCTAATGTTTTTGGTATTATGATTTATGCAATGATATGTACTTGACTAGACATTTCTCTTACAGTGGGAGTATTGAGAAGATACATGTCGACTCTAAGGAAAGAGCATTGGACAACTGTCAAGAGAGTGTTGAGGTATTTGTGTGCAAAACAATATTATGTTATATGCTACCAAGGGAATCCTAAAGTTGAAAATGAAGTGAATGTACATGTCTTTGTCGATGCCAACTGGGTTGGAGATCTAGATCGACGAAGGTCAACCAATGGATATGTGTTCAAGATGATCGGTGGCGGGACCAGCTGGATGAGTAAGTGAGAAGCGGTTGTATCCTTTTCAAAAATAGAATTTGAATACATGGTTGCCACTCATGGAAGAAAAGGAGTAGTATGGTTGCTTCGACTGTGTTTAGAGATTGGGTTTGAGCAGAGAGATATGAAGATAGATTGTGATATTCAAAGTGTACTTTTTCTGGCAAAGAACCCAACGTACCATTCCGAGATGAAGCATATTGATGTACACTACCATTTCTTGAGAGACATGGTGGAAAGTAACAAGGTGCTTCTAGAGAAAGTGGACACATTAGAAACCATAGAAGACTCTTTCACCAATTCTGTGAGTGCTATGAATTTCTTTTGGTGTAGAGAAGCAATGGGATTTGTTTCCCTAGGTCGGTGAACCAAAATTTAGAAGTTGTTCCTACAAAGAAGACAACAAGTGGGAGAAGGTTGGGAATGTTATATTCTTTGCAGTGAAAGAAAAATTAATCGAATGGAAATTCAAGGTGGATAGACTGGAATAATAATTGATTCATGGGTCAAGTCAAGTCGATGGTTAAGTCGAGGTCGAAGCGATTCACTAGAAATTCAAAATATTAACCGATAGGAGGTTAAAAGAAGGTCAAGTGACAACCGACTAGATATTGATCAGAGGTCAACTAGTTCACGGTTGACTGGAGACTGAGTGAAGGTCGACTGGGTAGTCAACTGGTGTTCGGCGAGAAGTCAACTGTAACAAAATCATGAGATTCATGGGATTGTAACCAATCATCTTCATGGATTTGTAACCGATTATTTGGCATCAATATTTAGGGGTTTTCCTACTATAAATCCTATAAATAAGGTGTCATGTAATACTATAGAAAGTGATTTGAAACTCTCAATTGAGAGGTGTGTAAGGGTCATGTAAATGCAAGTTGTATTAGTTGCAGGGTTATTCTTGTGTAAAAAAAAGAGAGAGTATGATGAGGATTATGTCTTAGGTGTAGACCAATGTTACTCATGTAACTCTTTATTCAATGAATGAATAAGACAATAAGAGATCAAGACACTCAAGGAATGTTGGTTTTCCCAGTTTTGGGTTTCCAAGGTAAAATCTCTATGTATTGTGTGATTGTCATTGTTTATTTTTGTTTGAATTCGTCTTCACTTTCTTGGTTGTTTTAGTATGTCTTTATTTCTCATCAATAACAGAGTTTTTTGTAGATGTTTTTTTGTTAAATTTTCCCAATCTTTTAACACTAAAAATATTCACAAAAATGGTAACTTGAAAGTGTTTTCCTTGTAGTGGGTATCATGGTTGTAATGATATTTGTTGGTTCCTTGTTTTATCCAAGAAATTATTCCAAAAGTATTTTTTCATGTTATGTGTCCTTCATAAATTAGACGTCATTAATTTCCTAAGTTTGGCCTTATAGTTTTGGGTTTCCTACCATTTCTAGTCAATTTTTTGTTTGGGTATGTGCCTTTTTGCTTCTTTCAATTTATTCATTTTTAATTCTAAATTTGATATTCTTTTATTTTTTTCTTCTATTTTTCTTTTCCCTACTCACTATTGTTTCCTATATCATTTCCATGTGGCTTATACTTGCTTGAACTACATCGTTGTAGATCTTTAGATTTGATGTCCAAAGATGTGCTATGATACTATATAATAGTCTTATGATGATCCATTCAATCCTTTTCTTTTCGATAATGTCGAATCAAGTTGTTTGAAGGCCTATTAAAACTTGATATTATAGAGGATCATAGTTTCTCATAGTAATTAAGCAAGTTCTCTAGGATGTGCAAAGGTTGAGGGGTTTTGTGCTAGTTAAAGTAGACTTAATTTTTGTGTCTACATCCGTACTTGTCTTCATTGTTTCCTCTCTTTCGAACATCCATTACCATGTCTTTTATTCTTTCCTAAGTGTGCCCTTGAACATGGCTTGCTTATTTTTTTTCATGATTCCCATAGTAGTTGTATGAGAAAAATATGATATTCTCCATTTGTACTACCATCAAATAGTGGTATTCCCATCATATATGTATTTGTTATTTCCTTGTTTCAAGTCATTCTATTGTTTATCTCTATCTTTTTCTTTGAGGTCCTCCTCCTAATTTTGTGTCATAGGGTTATTCATATTCTAGTTGGTATTCACTTTGTGATCATTCATTTAAGTCTTCCTCTTTGGCTTCTACATAGTCAATGGTTTGACTTCGGTCTAAGGTCTGTCATGGTGGCATGTATTATCCCCCAAATGTTGGCTATTTAAAAGTCACAACTATCTTAATTTTATTTTTGATCATATAATTCATCCATAGCAACACAACAATTTCATAGAAAAATTATGAATTCATCTATTCCATTAACATTTAATCCAATGAAAATTTTAGGGATCCATACTTATCTTAAAGTGTATAAACTTTGACAAACCTTAATACATCTTGAAATATGAACTATAAAATGTTTGTTGATATTTTTGTAAAAATATTCAAATTTGTAAGGATTTATATAGTTTCTAGAAAATTTTGGCGATTGTTATACTAAAATAATTTTATCCTATATAATTTGGGAAAATAGTTTTTACAAAAAGAAAAAATTGATAAAAAAAAAATTTTAGAAAAGAACATGAAAAATTTAAACCCTAAAATTTTCCTTTATTTAATCAAAATCAGAATAAAAAATACCATAACATTTGACACTTCACCATTCTATTGAAAAAAGCCTTAACACCGAAGAAAAATCCCAATCAACAATCATAATATTAATTATTCACTAACACTATGCACATATTAGCTCCTTATATTCTCTAACAACCAAAAATGCACCTAACATATATATATATATGAGAGTTTATTTCTTTAGTCATCCGATGACTGGGAAAGCACAATTTTTGTTTGTTGCTTCTTATAAAAAAAAATGGGTATTTACTGGGTATTTACAATAAAAGAAGTGGGATAGTTTAACCTCAAAACCATTTATGTTTTTTATCTTTCCATGACTAATAGTGATCGCATATGGTTCAGCCTCTTCATCATACTCTATGGGAACATGACATATTTTCCTTAGTATCTTGAAGTCCCTGGGTATTTACAATAAAAGAAGTGGGATAGTTTAACCTCAAAACCATTTATGTTTTTTATCTTGTTTTTTATCTTTCCATGACTAGTAGTGATCGCATATGGTTCAGCCTCTTCATCATACTCTATGGGAACATGACATATTTTCCTTAGTATCTTGAAGTCCCTGTTTCTCATTGCTAATAATATAAATAATTGTGCAACTAGGACACTAAGGGGATTTATGCCAATCTCTCAATTGTGGCCTTTTCATCTTTGTGTTTGGAAAGACCTTTTGAACCTAACTATCATATTTCCCTTTTCCTATCATTTGAGACAAAACCTTTTGCCCTCCTACATTGCCATCAAACTCGACTTTTTCAATCCGACCACTTTAATTTAACCTTTGAATATTCTTTATTGGTATCGACTTCATGATTACCCAATTTTTGAATTGGTCATCTTTCCAAAGCTCAAAAAAATATTCAACCTTTGAATATTCTTTATTGGTGTCGATTTCATGATTACCCAATTTTTGAATTGGCCATCTTTCTTTCCAAATATAAAAAAAAAATTCAATCATAAGCATAGAGAAATTTAAATAGTTGAAAAAAAAATTAGAAAAAAAAATTAAAAATATAATATGAAAATAAAAATGGACAAAACTAAATGGTATCAAATAGAGGATTCAATGATGAAAAAATGTATAAATCATAGGTGAATTCTAAAGTTCAATATCAAACTAAAAATGAATTTTTACGAAAAAAATTAGTATGTATTGAGCTTGAGCATATTTGCATTGAATCAAAGAAGAACATATATGTTGTACAAACATATTCTCATTAAATCCCACTATATCAAATAATCCCTAGAAGTAGTATGTATTCCATTGTATGTTTCCAAATGCATCTGATTTTTGAAGGTAAAATGAAGGAAATAAGACCCATGAAGAACATTTAGTTGAAGGCAGTGTAGGGAATGAAATAAAATTATAACTATAGGAATCCACATATAAAGTAGATTACTACAACTATTCCTTTCCCAATTTGTTTACATTACATTCAATCCATTCAATTCCTCTACATTACATTTAATTCATTCAATTCCTCTATGAAAACTATATTATGATTCATTCTATACAAAAGTGTAATCAAAGAAAAGAGGTAGTCATTCATGTTTCATTAGGTTTTTCTCTACGAACTACCTCAAGCACACCAATGTTGACATTGGTATATGAGTTATGATAGAAATTAGTTGTAACTAGGACATGATTGTCTATGAGTTGAAAAATCTTACAAACATTGACCCATGTGAAAGTAATCAACAATCTTCTACTCATCTTCTATGAGTAACATTGTATGATGATTTCTTTAGAATGTCATTAATTCTTCTTCATGTGTAGTGGGTGCGGATAAGTTTGGCTTTAGTTTGAATTTATAGGGATGAGATTCAATAATGAGGGGAATGGAGCTATCTAATCTTGTAGTGAACTTTCCTTCCTTTTTAGAATCCAATAATATAGAAAGTTAGATTTCCTGTTGATCCAAAAGTTGATCGCATTTTTGACAATTTGGATTGATTCGACCTTGGGTAAAATCCTTGAGGACATTGTTTCACTATGCATAGATCTTGGATCATGGTAGAACTCTACTCATGCTTGATTTTTTTGTTGGAATCTTATTATATGTGTGGATTAAAAGAATGTCCATTTATACAAGATTAGTTTTCTATGTAAATTTACAAATATACAAA
>SNQJ01S0121660.1:0-27190 GCA_010110895.2 Picea sitchensis | reverse complement strand
CCTTCCATTTTTGGTTACTTTGTATAGTTTTTGACCCTTCTGGAATGCTGTGAACTTAATTCAGTGCCATGAATGACTTCATTGCTGTTTTGATGATGTGGAGTTCTTGTCGCCATGTGCAGACGAAATTTCAGTGATAACACCTGGTCTTTACCACAAAGGGCCCCACCATGAAAGGGAATTTTAAGTTAGATTCCTTGTGCATCTTCAAAAAATTCTTTGTCTCTGAAATAATCCTTTGTCTGATGAACTCTAAGGAAAAGACTCTGGGAGTCAAAAATAATGGTAAAAGGTAAGGTCCTTCTTCATAGCCATACATCCAAATCACAGTAGATTGTATGAACACCATCCAATCTCCCACCCTGCTCTCTGGATTTGGTTGTAAAAATCTTTTCATTTCTTCTAGAACCCTTGGCAGGTCTGTGACGAAGATAAGACTATGCACCCTAGACATGATCTTATTGATGAAAATAATCATGGTGATCCTCTTACATTCAATTGATATGAATGCAATTTCAGTGAATTTAGTCTTGTTCGATTCTAGGAACATTCTTAGCAAGTGAGTGTAATATCTGAAGTGTCTTAATGAATTGAAATTTACCAACTGTTGATGCATATTATCAATGATGAACCTGTCAAAACTGATAAAAACCGACTAACTAGACTCTGACATAAAGAAGGTCAACATGAAATCCAACATGACTTCTACTACAAACTTGTTGTTATCCAACCCTAAAATTTGACTAAGTAGGGAACAAGCCCACTGGACCTCAATGATCATAACATTTACATTTATAGGTAATGATAGACTTTTGGAATGGTGCTCAGGTTTGAAAATGGTTTGCAAAAACATGGTTTTTACTTCTGAGGGGCATTCTCTATACATTGTGATCATTTTTCTTCCTCGAAGGGCTCTGACACTATGGGGAAAGACTCTGGTATACTGAGGGTGTGTTGAAGCGACAGACTATCTATTTCTCATAATACCTTTGACCCTAACTTATTCAAAATGACCTTTTCTTCCCGCGAATACTGTTCTGCACACTAGCTGACGAACTCGGGGAAAGGAAAAATGACTTCTACAACATAAAGGGGTGATGGACGCTTGGGCCACTTCGAGGAAGGGTATACATTTTCCAACATTGTATAGCAGATTGGATCTGGACACAAAAATGGGCGAGATTGTTATTTCTATTTTGAAAATGTTAGAGTCCCTGTCAATTAGGGCTTCTTCTGAAGAGGCAAGATCTTTCTCAGTTACAGATAAAAGGACAGGGTTAGCGGCCATGGCGAAAAATACCTGTTAAGCGGTGAAGAAAACACAACAAATCTGATTCATTTTTGAGCTTGAGTTTCGAATGCATGCTTTGCGCAAATTTTCAACGTTTGAATGCTTCAAAATATCATAAAATAATGCCAGGGGCCCTCCTTTTATAGGTGCCTATCGATATCGGGGATTGGGGAAAACGGTTTTGAATAAATTGCTTTTCACCCCGATGTAATTCTGATGATGCCACACGTCCACAAATGAAACCAAGATAGTTTTCCCTAGCCTGCCTTTGAATAATTATCATCCACGCTGCTTCATTGCTCGACATGTGCCTTAGCCATTGATCCGGGTCGCTTCAAGATCGACGGTCCGTCGGGTCCCATCAACTTTCGATATCGGGGGTTGGAGAAAACGGTTTGAGGTAGACTTCTTTTCTCCCTGATGTACCTCTAAGGGTGGCACATGTCCATGAATGAAGTTGTGATAGTTTTCCCTGACCCGCCTTCAAATAATTAAACTTCATGCTATTTCGCCACCCGATATGAGTCTCGGCCGTTGATTTGAGCCACTTCAAAATCGATGGTCCATCGGGTCCTACCTTTTCTGCCTCTATTATATTTGTCCATATGTTTCCATTTGTAGCCCGGTCCCCCAAACTTTCACATTCCCACAACAATGTATCTCTTCGCTAAATTTCTGAAACTTGGATCCTATCTGAAAATTGTTATGATGATAACATAGGCTCCAACTGGGGATGCTATCCTCCCTGCGAGGTAKAAAAGAATTGAAGAATAAGTGCCTACCCATTGGGATRCGGTCTATTAGTGTGATCTGAATCCACTGATCTTTATTCAAAAACCTAAAATCTACCCAGCATAKCTCAGGGCCTTCACCTCAGGCTTCAACCATGCTATTTTTATCCCAACTTTTTCATGAGCAAAGAAAAACATAAAACAAGTATATATAATGAATGGAAGGGGTGATGATTTTTAAACAATGTAATTCTTGAGGAACCTACCATTTACATGCCCTCCTCCAGTGCCCTCCTCCAGTGAGCTCCCCATTACTCTCCTGTAACAAGTAGGCATTTCTCCCACGGTAAGTTGCAATTGTGAACGGGCCCAGCCATAGGTGATCAAATTTCCCATGTTTTCCCTTTTATTCATTTCTAGCATCCCATTTTAGTACCCAGTCTCCTGGTTTGAAGTCATCCACCTTAGTATGTCTATCGAAATCCTCTTTGATCTTGTCTTGATGCAGCTGAGCATTATTGAAGGCCTTTTCCCTAGTTTGCTGTACACTGATCAACTCATCACCTCTTCTTCAACCAGTGTCTGCTTTCGCTTCCTGCTCCTGTAACAGCTTCATTACTGGAAACCCTAATGCAGTAGGAAAAATTTCTTCAGTGCCATAGACAATCTGTAAAGGGATGTGGCAATGGATCTCTTTGGGGATATTCTGTCAGCCCATAGTGCATGGATGAGCTTTTTGTGCCATGCCTTTTTATTTTCTTGAAGTAGTTTTTTGATGATTCTGACTAATATTTTATTCGAAGACTCAACCGACCCATTCCCTTGAGGGTATTATGATGTAGAATGACCAAGGGTGATGTTGTAATCACTGCAGAATTTCTCCAATTTCTTAGACTTGAAAGCCGTTGCATTGTCTGTTATAATCTTGATTGGGCATCCGAATCTAGATAGAATATTATCCTCTAAAAATCAAATGATAACATCATCTGTAGCCTGCCTAGTGGGAACTACCTCAATCCACTTAGTGAAATAATCTTTCACTGCTAAGATCCATTTGTGTTGGGCTGAGGATTGTGGATATATTTCCCCTATAAAATCAAGGCCCCACTGTATGAAAGGAGCCTCCAATGGAATGGGTTTTAAAGGCAGAGATTACAATTTTCCTTTCCCATCGAATATTTGACATTCATGACACTTTGAAACTTCTTTATAAATGTCAGGAAAAATGCTAGGACAATAAAATACAACTCTCAAAATGTTATGCACAGTTGTTTTCCAATAATGATGACCTCCACAGTCACCTTTATGGAACTCTCTGATGGTTTTCTCTTCTTCTCCTTCTATCAAACAACTCAATAAAATCCCTCCTCGATCTTTCCAGTACAACGATTCATTCACTATACAAATTTTTCTTGCCTTCAATTTCTAGAATCTGGCTTTTGTCTTATTAAATTTAGGAAGAGCCTACAAAATGTTCAGCACAAATATGATATCTTCATACCATGCAGAGTTAAGAAATTTATGGGATATTGGTGGAGTCACCTTTTCCTCTTCTGCTGCACTGTCTGACAGATATGCAATAAAGTTTATTCCCAAAAGTTCACAGTTGGTCTGTGCCATCAACTTTTCCAGTCCTTGTCCTTTGATCAACTTCGTGGGTTTGATCACAAGATCATATTCTAATAGTACTACGATCCATTTTCTCCTCTTTCCTTCGGGATCAGGCTGAGTCAATATGTATTTTACTAAGCTATTGGGCACATAAGCAATGGTGTGAGAATGTAGGATGTAGACTTTGAATTCTTTCAAAGATTTGACCAGAGCATATGATTTCTTCTCCATGATGTCATATTTTAAAGGAGCATCCCTCAATGTCTTACTGTAGTATGCTATGGGCTTCTCAAAGTTTTGGTCATCTTTCTAGAGTAAAACACAAACAATTGTGTGTTCTGAGGTGAAGGAGAACAATATGAAATTTTTCTCAAAATTTTGGACTAGCCAGTACATGAGCCTTTGCAATGCCACCTTGATGTCTTCAAAAGATTTTCTAGCCTCAGGAATCCATTTTACTTCATTTCCCTTCTTGAGCATGTTGGTGATATGTTTTATGATTTCAGCTAAATTAGGGATGAATCGCCTCAGAAAATTCACTTTGCCCAGGAAAGATTGTACCTCCTTTTTTCTTATGGGTATGCCAATTTTTAAGATCCCCTCAAATCTATTGGGGTCTACCTTTATCCCCTGTTTCGAAATCATGTGACCCAACAACTTTGCTTCTTCCATGGCAAAATTTGACTTTTTAGGATTCAAAGAGATCCCGAACTTTCTGCATTTTTGAAACGCCCTTCTGAGATGTTTGAGGTGTTCTTCATCTGAGGCAGAATACACAGTGATGTCATCAAGGTAAATAACAATGAATTTATCCTTTTCGTCAGAAAAATCTATATCCATAGCTCTTTGAAGTGTTTCCCTTGCATTCATAAGCCCAAACGACATATTGGCATAGATAAATTTTCCCCATGGTGTGTTAAATGTCGTCTTTTCCTGGTCATCAGGGTGCACCATAATCTGATTATACCCAGAGAAACTATCTAACATTGACAACTTTTGAGAGCCCACTACCTTCTGTAAAATGTGATTCATTTTAGGCAATGGATAGTTTTCCTTTAGAGACACCTTATTTAGATTCCTGAAGTCTACACATAGCCTAATTTCTCCACTCTTTTTCCAGACTGGTACTAGATTTTCCACCCATTTGGAAAACCTCAGGGACACTATGATTTTGGCTTCAAATAGTTTCTTTACTTCCTTTTCTATCAATGGTAACAACAAAGGGTTTATTATTCTTAATTTCTATTTGAATGGCTTGTGATCTTCTTTGATTGGGATAACATGATGGATTATATTGGTATCATAGACTTTCAGATCATCATAGCTCCAAGAAAAAACATCAGGGAATTATTTCATTAATTCGACATACCTCTGTTTGACTTCAGGGTTGAGCTTTCTGGTCAGCTTCACAATCTTTGGATCCTTTGGAGTCCCAATATTGCAATATTCCACATCCCCTTCATTTACTGTGATCTTTGGACATCTGGCTACGTCATTATTATCAAAAAGTTTCTCTAATGGTACCAGGCCCTTGGGGATGATGTTACTCTTCAACTGAACGATATCTTTGCCAACAATCTGATTGTCAAAGTATCCTTCTTTTGTGAAAGCAGTTGTATCCACCTCATCATCAAAGTATTCATCATCAATGTTTAATTTTTCTAACTCATTCTCCATTTTGAGGAAGCTTTCTATCTGTTTTTCGTTTTCGAAAACTTGCTAGTGCTTCATATTGTCTGGTACTGCTGGCTTGTACTTGACCTCAACCTTGTAGTTTTTTTCAGGGAAAATTGGAACTTTGAAAACTACTGCTGAAGTAGCCAAGACATCAACAACCTGATTTTGTTCTCTTGGAATTGTTGAAAGATTGCATTCTGGAAACTTCTCAAGGAGTTCTAGTACCAGATTCCTATAATCCCTCAACCTGGGATGTTTTTCTTGGTAGATGCCTTTGATTTGATTTATAATTAATTTAGAATATCCATGTACAACAATTCTTTTGGCACCCAATTCTTCTAAAACTTTCAATCCCAATATTAATGCTTCGTATTCGGCCATGTTATTTGTGCATTCAAAAACCAATTTGTAAGAACATAATTTTGAGTCTCCTTTGGGATGATAAATCCAAATGCTATCTCCCGCTCCTTTTCTATAGGTATCCCCATCAAAAATCATCTTCCATATCTGGTCCTTTGCATCATCTTGCTGCTCTGACAACTCTTCTATCTATTGGTCAGGCTTGTCTTGATTGGCTATAACGATTTCTGTTTCCTTTTCTTCAGAACACAAGTCATTGAAGAAAATGGATGATCCCAACTCAATTTCCATTGAATAGATAGGATGATTGCTAGGATGTGATTTGTTGCTGACCATGTATTTAAGCAAAACTTATCTATACAGTCTTCTATCTTGACCAAAGACATGAATAGTGGCATAAGACATCTCCATCTGGAGGGTTCCTTTTAATTTTGCAGCCCATGACCTCGACAACAAGATGCCAAATTTTGGAGGGATATCAGCTACTACTACATCCATCGCCATATTATTTGCTGGGATTTGTGCCAAAGACACCACCAGATCCTTGATCAGGCCAAGGCATTTCAATTTTCTTGAATCGAAGGAGAACAAATATTTATAAGGTCTTGTGACATCGAGGCCCAACCATTCCATGACCTCTTTGGGCGTTAGGTTGTGAGACCCCCCGGAATCCAATATAGCATTGTGCAGATTCATGTCATGGATTTTTATACTAACATAGAAAGGAGAAACTTCTTCAATATCACAATTTTCCTCCACGCATGGGACAAATAAGATGGTTGGGTGATCATCTTGTATATTCAAGGTATCAAAAGTTTGTTCTGTCTTCATCATTTTGATGATCTGCTTTCTATACTCATTATTTTTTATCAATTCATTAAATGGTACCATAATTTTTATCTTAGCCATCTCACTTTCAAAATCAAAAGAGGATGAAGTTTTATCAACCTCTTTGGTGACCATTTCTTTCCTAGTCAATAATTTATTCTGAGGTTCTTCTTTCTGCTTCCTCTTTTCCACAGTATCCTTTGTAGTAGAATCTTTCACAATGGAGTCCTTTGTAGCTGAATCTTTTGCAATAGAATCTTTTTTGGGCCGACTTGAAGAAGGTATGTTGTTCTGATCTTCCTTGGTGGGATTCCCCCTTGGAGGGTTACCCTTTGGAGGGTTTGGATGTACTTTTTGATTTCAAAGGTTATACTATCTTTGGAATTGCATGATGGTGTTTTTCAATCCAGTCTCATAATCTTCCCTTTCTACTGATACCCTTTCTTCTTCATCTTGTGAAAATATCTCACTTGCATCCATGAGATGGTTGTGTTCTTATTTAGTCAAAAATACCTCTGTTTCTTTATCATCACAACAGTTCATGTTGTCTTCAAAATATCCATAATAATCCTCATTCACATAATTATTTTGGAAATGAGGCATGATTTGTTGTTACGCCTGATTTCCTTGGTTTCCATGATTTACCTGGTTTCCTTGATTCGCCTGATCTGCTTGATTTGCCTGATTCCCCTGATTTATCTTCTCTCTTTGCCTCATCTGTGGAATATATGGTCTTCTCAGATTTCTAGGTGGGCCATCAACCTGTTCTCTGGGGTTAGGCCTATTTCCTAGAGCCATTCTTTCCATCACCCGCTCCATGTTTCTCATCATTGCTTCAAATGTTTCCTCTGATGTTTTTGACGTTGAAGTCTATGCTTTATCTTGAGCTCTGTTTGTGTCGCTGCCAACATTAGTTTTCATCTTCCCTGAATCCATTAGGTTCTCTTTAACCTCTATGGCATCGGCCATCATATCATCCAATGTGGTAGATTTTCGTTCTCTTAATAATAAAGAGAAGTCACTTTCAAAAGAATTAGCATATCTGAGCTAAGAAGCTCTAGGGGGGGGTTTTACCTCAGCAGGAATTGTATTATATACCTTCATGAATCTGGCCGAGAAATCCTACACTATTTTGTCAAGTGATCTCTTCATGTTGTTGTACTGGGTCAACAACTGAAGGGGGGTTTTCTTATCCCCCCATTTTGCAAGGAAGCTTGTTTCAAAGGCTTTGAAATATGCGATACTACTTGGTGGAAGGGCTCTGAACCACTTCCTCACATCTCTTGCAAAACTTTTTGTAAACAACCTCACCTTCACATCTTCAAAGTCCACCTCTTCCAAGTCTATGAAATCCTTAAACAAGTCTAGATTCTTTTGGGCTGATATGGTACCTTCAGCATCATATAGTTTGATCCTTAGGTTGTAATCTTGAGGCAAATCATGTAGTTGAGCAGGAAGTATGAGGGGAGAAAATATGGATGCCATAACTGCTGTGAGGGGTCAGAGTGGCTATTGGTTTTGAGCACAGATCACTGAAGTCCTAGCAGATGCGGCTATAATTAAATCTTGGAATAGCTTTTTGTCAAAGATGGTCTTGTTCAAATGAGATTAAGATTTAGTTATGAACATGGATTGTTCAAATTTCATGTCAAACTCAAGGTATTCAATGCTAGTCAATCTGTCCTTGGGAAAACAAAGATATCGGTCTGGACGCAACACTGGGGTTACTGGATTTTCTTTTCTTTTACGTACACACTTTTTAGGGTCGGAGACAGGGATTGCAGCTTCTGGGTATGGATTAATCCTGGTGTGGATTTTCTTAGGATCCAGGATTTCTATCTCACACGGTGTGGTGCAACTAGTATCTAAGTAACGAAGTTGCCAGGGTAAAAATAATCTCATCCAATAAGGTATCTGATCCATTGTCACCCTCAGGGATCAAACTAAAGCTTTAAGTCGTTTTCCCAGGGAAGATTTTTCAATTTCGTGCCTGACAACAATGCCAGAATGTTAGCACTCTATAAATTTTGTCCAACTGATAAGACAAACGACAAAGGTAATTGTTTCAACCTACTTTAGAGTTGGGCACTAGCCTGCTGAACTCAGAGAGGGATCTCTCATGTCACTGGGTATTTCTTTGATAATCAACAACTAGATTTGGTTTGTTTTGGGTTTTTTTAATAAAGTTGCTGGCAAGGAAGGGGAGGAACACTTAGGGCTATGGAGTCACAATTTTGAAAGTGAAAGAAAGTTATGATTAGCCGATAGAACTCTCCAGAGGATAAAGGCTAAATGAGGCGATGAATATGATTTATATTTGAATATAAGTAGAGTGTAAGAAGATAGAGAAAACAAATAACTACATCAGAGAATTATTAAAATGAATTCTGAATTAGTTAGGAAGATAAGTACATAATTCAAATTGCTTAAGCCAAGAGCGTCTCAAGACGAATTCTAGGCCTTTAAATCTCCAATTTAAATAGAAGAAAATCCAAATGGAAATAAAGATCACAGTAAATACATACAGTAAAGGAAGACAAATTTCATATCACCGCCATTAGAATCTTTTCATAGAGATTTCAAAATCTTCTGCATATATATTCAATTCAGCTTCATAAAATTACAATAAAGTTCAAAAAAACCAAAAAGGTGCCCTTGCACTTCTACCAACATTAATTCATTCAAATGCCCCAGTATTTATACAGTTCGATTACAATGGATGAAATTGAAACGTTTCAATTTCTAAAACTAATTATAGTAATTTCAACTGACAATATGAGTATATGAACCAATTTACAATGATTACTCAAAAGACGTTTCAAAACTAGTAATGGATTTCTCTGATTTCTCAACTTCCTTTACGACATCTGGCTTGTCACTTACTGGTCCTGGGAAAGCTGCATTTTGTCTTGCATAGTTGTACGATTTCCTTCCATTGTGAGTCATAAGGAATCTCATAATCCATCATCTCCTTAATCAAAATATCTAGGTCAATGCACATGGTGTAGGACATAATCGGTAGGCCAATCTTCACTGTTTTAAATTGATTCAAAATTTCAAAGTCTATGGCCAAATACTTTACCAGACTTGGGCCTTTCAGACTTTCCTCCATAGATTCAAATTTGGAATGGTCCATCCTACACTGAATGAGGATATAATTGTAGTCTTCTTGATTGTATAATGAACCTTTGCCATCCCAAAATGGTGGGAGGCCCTTGACAAACAATTGTTCAAACATGTCTTTAAACTTCTGTATATTGTGCTCCATTTGCATAGCTTTGTTTTGAGATGATTTGAGCAAGTTGTTCTTGGTGATGATTCTCCTAGCCCAGATGATCAACACAGTTCTGTCCTTTACCCCAATAGTTTGAAGATCAGGAGTGGGCACAGGATTCAGAAAATCAATAGCGTTCTGGGCCCCTTCTGAGGGTTTCTTGGCTAATGTTCCATTAACAACAATACACCTACTTCAGGCCGTGGTAGATATGTTGTATTTGTCATTTATAAAATTAAGATAAACCCTGAACTTAGCAGCCTCTGCAGCAATAGCATCCTAGATCACATGTTTAGATCCTTGTAACAATGTTTTACCTTTTAACCTCATTTTCAACTTTCTTACTCTCTCTTGCAAATCTTCATTTTCTCTTTGGAGTGGATTCATCTTTTCATCTTTTATTTTCATCTCTTGTTTCAACTTTTCCATGACCTCAAGGATTTTGATTTCCATTGTCTGTAAACTCACTTGGGACATGGCTTGAACCAATCCAGCAGTGCTCGATCCAACTTCTGCATTAGTAGGTACAATGACAACCATATCTGATGTTGCTACTTGTCCTTGTAACCAATTCTCTTTCTCCTTTTCCAAATGCAACACTTTAGCTTTGTAATTTAGTGCTTGTTGTATGAATGTTAGGGTCCTAACTCGCACATAAGTAGAAAAATATATTCAGATGTAATAAAGGTCTATATTAATAAGGCCTTGCAATAAAATAGAATAAGTCGAATGTAAGAAGACTTAATAGAAGCTTCCTCTTCTAGAAGGATCTTCCTTTAGATGATTCTTTTGATAAACATATTTAGTATAAATAGGAGTCGAGGGTATGAGAACCCTAGCTCGGATATTATTGTAATAGAGCTCTACTCGACTGGAGGTTTACCCCTCAAAGAGGCCCATGAACATTGCTCTCATAATCAAAATGCTATTTCTGTTGTTATTCTTATATCATTTCAGTGTTATTGTGGTGATTGTTCTGGTTATATTGCTGTTATTCTTCCATTTCTAGCATTTTATTTATGTTCTGCATACTTTTTATATCTGGTATATTACAAGTGGTCTTAGAGCACTTTCCTCGACATAAATTGTGGGTTAATTTTTTTTTAGGGTAGAGATGTATTCCGACGCCTTTAAGCCATAGAGATCTGTCGTTACGTGCATAAACCCATGGTTGAGGGATTCATACACGTAGGAAATACAAGTCGTACTTAAGTGCACATCAGTTGGCCACCCTTGTAACCCTTGTTGGTACCCCTTCGAGTGGTAGCACATCAGACAACACTTGTGTACAGATCAGCCTAGATTTCTTGAAGCCCTCTTTATATAAACCAATCGACCACCTGAATGCTATAGTGTCACTGAGAACAACACTCAGTAAGATAATCTCTAGTACTTGGGTAGTCGGGTAGTACGACTAAGGGAACGATCTATCCCCCTTAGTTAGTGCCCTGAGATATTGGGTTGAGTACTACTGTTGGACCTCGTACATATATCAAAGAGCTATAACACAAGGAAAACCCTTGTCTGTAGAACCCTTGAATACTTAACCCTGGGGGACAGAAACATAAACAAATTAAAATAGACAAGATCTATTGCCACAAAACTGTGTTCGGTTTGCCAAATCACTACACATTTCTTCCTGGTTAATAATTTGGGCATTTCATCACTGTAGTATTCTTCAGACCAGAGTATAACTCCACAGGTGTTAAAAAAAAAAAACAAGTCTGGTAATGTTTTCACCATTATTTGAGACCTATTCCATTGGATTCATCTCTTCGACCCTATCACATTCATACATATTATTTTGTCAAATTTTTTTTTGACCCCACCCGCCCCATTTCGGTTCCCTCGTCATCATGGCCCATACCCGTAGCCAAGACTTGGAAGCTTGCTTCAATACCTTGCAATATAATCTCACCGAGACCCAACAAGAAGTGAAACAACTCAGTGCCAATGTTGTCGCCATCAATACAACCATGTAGTCCTCAATGGAGGAAATGAAACAAGACCTGACCACCCAGCTTGAATCTGTCTTTTTGACACTCTACACCAAGCTACATATCCCTACAGATAACCCTTTATCTGACCCACCTCCACATACTGAAGCTGAAACTTCCTCTCATTCCCATAACTTTCAACACCATCACTTTCAACGTGACCTACGCCTTTTGTGGGTGGATGTGACAAAATTTGATGGGTTAGATCCCACTGGTTGGGTAACCCAAATGGAACATTATTTCTCTTTATAAGGCATTACAAATGACTTGGCCAAACTCGGGTATGGTTTTCTCCATCTAGATCAAGAACGTTGGCAATGGTGGAAATGAAGAAAAACTTCCCATCAAGGGTATATTGCTTGGACACACTTTGTGGTAGAGATTTATGAATGATTTGACACTGTGCACCCTGGACATGATCTTATTGATGAAAATAAGCATGGTGATTCTCTTACATTCAGTTGAGATGAATACAGTTTCAGGGAATTGGGTCTAGTTCGATTCTAGGAACATTCTCAACAAGTGAGTGTAGTATCTGAAGTGTCTTAATGAATTGAAATTTACAAACTGTTGATGCATATTATCGACGATGAACCTGTCGAAAATGATACAAACCGACTGACTAGACTCTGACATAAAGAAGGTCAACATGAAACCCAACATGACTTCTACTACAAACTTGTCGTTATCCAACCCTAAAATTTGACTACGCAGGGAACAAGCCCACTGGACCTCAATAATCATAACGTTTACATTGATAGGTAATGATAGACTTTCAAAATTCTATTCAGGTTTGACAATGGTTTGCAGAAACATGGTTTTTACTTCTGAGGGGCATTCTTTGTAGATTGTGATCATGTTTTCTTCCTCGAAGGGCTCTGAAATTGTGGGGGAAGACTCTGGTATATTGAGGGTGTGTCAAAGCGACGGACTATCTATTTCGCATAATACCTTTGACTCTAACTTATTCAAAATGACCTTTTCTTCCTGCGAATACTGTTCTACACACTAGATGATGAACTCTGGGAAAGGAAAAATGACTTCTATGACATAAGGGGTGATGGATGCATGGGCCGCCTCGAGGAATTATATACGTTTTCCAACATTGTCTAGAAGATTGGATCTGGACACGGAAATGGGCGAGATTATTATTTCTGTGTCAAAAACGTTGGAGTCCCTCTCAATTAGGGCTTCTTCTCTAGAGGCGAGATCTTGCTCAGTTACGAATAAAATGATAGGGTTACCGGCCATGGCAAAAAACACCTGTTAAGGTCTGATTCAGTTTTGAGCTTGATTTTTGAATGGATTCTTTGCACCAATTTTCGAACGTTTGAATTGTTCAAAATATCATAAAATAATGTCGGGGATCATCCTTTTATAGGTGCCTATCGATATCAGGGATTGGGGAAAATGGTTTTGAATAAACCAACTTTCACCCCGATGTACTTCTGATGATGCCATGCATCCATGAATGAAACCACGGTAGTTTTCCCCGTCCTGCCTTGGAATAATTATCCTCTTCACTACTTCATTTCTCGATATGTGCCCTAGCCAATGATCCAAGCTGCTTCAATATCGACAGTCCATTGGGTCCCATCAACTTTCGATATCGAGGGTTGGAGAAACCAGTTTTAGGTAGACTGATTTTTGCCCCGATGTACCTCTGAGGGCACCACGCATCCACGAATGAAACCACGGTATTTTTCCCCAACCCGCCTTCATATAATTAATCTTCGTGCTATTTCTCTACCCAATATGGGTCTCGATTGTTGATCTGGGCCGCTTCAAAATCGACGGTCCACCGGGTCCTACCTTTCGTGCCTCTGCTATATTTGTCCATATGCCGCCATATGTAGCCTGGTCCCCCAAACTATCACGTTCCCATAGCGATGTAGATCTTTGCTAAATTTTTGAAGCTTGGATCCTATCTGAAAATTGTTGTGATGATAACAATATCTTTAGCCACTAAGTGAGTGAAGCAGAATTTAGCCAATCTTTTGAGCCAAAGTAGATTGAGTTGAAGGAGAAGCTTGAATGAAATGGAGAAGTTGGCCATAAAGTGAAGAAAATACCTCAGGTCACTCTCCTTGTATGATGAGCATGAAAAGGTAATTCATCCAGGTTGGATAAAATGTGTGATTTCATACTTCCTCCCACTCATAGGTCAATGACATGACAAAGGAAGGTGGTGGAGGCCCCCCTTCCAACATTCATTTTTGTGTAGATGAGTCTAGACACGAAGTTATAAACTTTGTAGAGAGAGATCATGGTTAGAATTGATTACTGAATATATCTCTTCCATTTCTTATATTAATGGCTTCACTCAATCCATTGCAACATTGTTGCTTTCCATTTTGTTATCCTATGGATTTTTCTGTTTGGTGACATAGAAGAAGTGGGTCTATGTACACTTCTGGATTATTATTCTTATGCTTTGGATTTCTTTGGAGATGGAAGGGGAGGTGATGCTTTCAGTGCATTGAATTCCATTGATGATTATAGAGGACCCCCCACCACTATGATGTCCTTAGAGGATCTTGAAGTTAGAGTACAAAGGCCTTGAAAATATTAGGCTTAGTCCAAGACAAAGGTATAGATAGTTTCATCAGGTTGAAAACCAAAACGATCTTTGTTAGTTTTGTGTTTTGTGATATCTGGGTTTTGATTTCATGAAGTGAAAATTTCCCAATGTGTGTATAATTCCATGGATGCGGAAATTAAGATTGAATATGGTAATGCTCTAAGGTTTAAGAAAAAATATTTGTATTTTAGAAGGTGCCTAAGAATATTTTACTTTCGTTAGTGTTATTGTGAGTATCCCTTATGACGGAAGACATATTTCAAGTTGAGGTTGGGTTTTATCATAGGTACAACTTATATAATTGGTGAGATCCAATATTGTTGCGATAAAGGCTATTGAAACTTGGGTAGTCACACTTAAATGATCAACCAGTGGATTCATAGACTTGTGAAGCACTATGTAAATTTTAGTTAATCACCAAGTGTATAAATGAATTGCTAAATGAATTATGTTTTCTTTTCAATTTAGAAAATTAAGCTATATGATTAATATGAATCTAAAAAAAACAAAGGACTAGAACTTTGCAGTATGAATCTTCTAGACATGGAATGTTGTAGGGCTTATTGGCTAGTGCTACAAAACTCGTTATCTCCTTTATAATTAAACATCATTGTTGAAAGTAAAGTAAAATATAAACGTTCAATGTTATAGAAAGGAAATGGAAACTGAGAGGTAAATTTCAATGTTTGAAGATAAACTTATTCTATAGTGTGTTGAATCACACAATAGATCATGTGCCAATCATAATTTCATGACATGTTGGTGAAGGAATAAATCATATTAATAGATATAATAGAAATGTTCTAGCTATAGAAAAATATGAATATTCACACCATTAACTACATATGCATTGCACAACAAATTTGGAGGTGCATTCACCAGCAAACTCTCCAAGTGGGCCCTTCCCGAGGAGGAGTAGTGAATCACTTCCTTACAAATTGAATTAACTCATAAGGATGGTAGTCTTTTTATTTCATCAAAATGAATCATAATTACAAACTTTAATATATAGCTCTTTCAACCCTAGCTATAAAAAAACTCAAACCTACGATTGTTTACCCTAATAGAGCTATAGATGATCATATTTATACTAAGAGAGATTTGTAATGTACCTTCATATCAACAAGAAAAATATGGTTTTTCGGTTTCAAACTTTTATGATGGTAGTAGTATGTAAATCAAATTTCCATAATATAGACCATTTCCAAAAGCATAAAACATCATATAATAATAGAGTTTGGCATTATAATTCACTAGTCACATGGAATCTATTGATTAGATTGCTTATTCACTCTCAAAGATGATATACAACCACAGTAAAATTTGAAACAACATCTAAAAAAAATCTTAAAAATTGTTAGATTTGTAGAAACTACTACAGACGATCTGTAGCAACCATTACAAGTGATCTGTGGCAATTACTACAACTCTAATAAATAAACTATATCTCTTAAAGTACAATATAGGTATTTTAGATTTTTGGTGGGTTTGTCCATCTCAATGTAAGGTTTCTGTATATCAAAGATCACATTGACTCAGATCACATGTTTTGGTTTATAGAAAAATCAAAACATACAGGTGTTCTGCAACAAATTCTACAGACGTTCCATAACAAATTCTATAGGTTTGATAAACAACATATATCTCTTAAACTATGGTTTGAGTATTTTATATTTTTGATATGTATGTACATTCCAATGTAAGGATTCCCTCTTGTTGATATGTTTTCCCATCACCCATCAACTAGGTGATTGGGTTGCATATTTGAAACTATTCCATTTTCAAATGGAGACTATTTTTTTTTGTCAAATGTGGAAAGTGCCAAATAACCCTCACTTGTTGATAATGAAGACTAAAAAAATCTTAAAACAACTTTAGTATTGCAATTCTTCATCATGAAAGGACAACAAGGATGGTTTCTCTTTTGAACAAAAGAGAATAAAAGAAAATATAATTAAGGAAGGAAATAGTTTGTGTCCACCTTCTCACCGAATATCCCTATGTCTCATCTTTGTCCAACATTTTGTGGATTCTAAAGCAGAGGTCATATGACAAGATATGGAAATTTTCTCCCACATTCTCCATACCTCTCTCTTTGTACCTCTCTACCCTCCATACTTGGTATTTTTTCTCATTTTCTTTCCTCTATACTGCTCCATACTTAGTCATTTTAATCCATTTTCCTTCCTCTCAACTCTCCATACTTAGTCATTTTTCACTACTCTCCATATTACTTTACACTACTCTCCATACTCTCCATACCCCTATACTTAGTAATTTTTCATGAATGTGGATGCATGACCCATTCCTTCATCTCCATATTCCACTCCTAACCCCACAATCCTTAATTTGCACTTGACATTTCCACATTACTTAATTTTCACCCTCATGACTTAGTCATTTTACTGAGTTTTACACTTAGCTTTTACTGAGTCTTACACTTAGTTTATTTTTTACTTTTGAATGAAAATGTGGAAGCCAATGTTATAATCCTATTCCTATTCTCCTGCAAGTGTCTCCATACTTAATCACTTTCACTACTTCCCAACACTTAATCATTTTACCCAATTTTACTAAGTATTACACTTGACTTTCATTTTTTTTTATTTCATGAAAATATTCATTATATTCCTAATTTTTATCCCTTTCCCCCCTCCTTTGGCATATTGGGACATGTGGCAGTAACGTGGACCTACCATATTGGTACACATGGAAGATGACATGGACCTACCATATTGGGACATGTGGTAGTGAGGTTGATCTACCCTCGAGTGACACTTGGATGGTATGAGTTGGATATAAATGACTCAACAATGACTTGGTATAATGATTGGTTGATGAGGTGGAAATCAAAACCCATATTATGCACAAGCTATGAAAGTTTACATAGTTCTCTCTATTTAACACACAAACAATATGGGGATGTTTTTTGCTTATAAACAAGATATGGGAACTATTCCCCAATGCATGTGGGACAAATGGGGCGAATTAAAAATTCAAGGGCTCAAAAATCATGTGTATAATAAATCAATGGTTGACTAGTCTCTATCTTCTAAAGGCTATAACGTTTGATATTGTTGTCCAAATTGAGAAAACGAGAGCTCGTTGGAAAGATAGAGACACGAAGAATACATGCAAAATTGTCAACGGTGTGATGGTATTAATGAAAGAGTTCAGATTGGAACCCTATACAATTTTTTAAGGAATGTTGACTCAACTAGATGCAACAACATTGTTGTACCTGAAGTCGAATCGAATTTGACTCAAATCGACTCAAATCGAGACGAGTCGATACAAATCGACTCAAATGTTATTAATTAATTCAACTTGGCCATGTTATGGCACCATAGGATGGGACACATTGGTGAAAAAATACTTTGAGATATGCAAAACAAAGGTATGGTTGAAGGTTTTCCTGAGTGTAATTTGGAAGTCAATTTTTGTGAAAATAAAATATGTGGAAAATAAAATATAGTTAGGTTCCCATCTAGGTGACAAGGGAAAAGGGGATTCTGTAATTAATTCATAGTGATGTGTTTAGTCCTATAGTAATCCATTCACATTATGAATCCGTGTACTATGTCTCCTTCAAAGATATTTTTTCCAAGAAGACATGGATATATTTCCTTAGGAAGAAATCATAGGTTTTCAAGAAATTGAAAGATTTCAGATCTCTTGTGGAAAACCAGATATATAAGAAGATCAAGGTGTTGAGAACTGAAAATGGTGGAGAATTTTGTGGAAAGGATTTTGAGCAGTTCTAGAAGCAATGTGGAATAACATGCAAAAATAAAACACCATATACCCCAGAATAAAATGGATTCACTGAAAGAATGAACAAAACATTGATGGAAAAGGAAAGGTGGATGATCAGTTGTGTTGGGATCGCATAAGAATTCTAGGTAGAGGCAGTCGACAATTCAAAATATTTGGTAAATAGGTCTCCTTCGTCAGTGCTAGTCAACCTGACTCCACATGAGGTATGGTTTTGTAAGAAGCCTTCGATTTCACATGTCAAAGTATTTGGCTATGATGCATTTGCACACTTTGCCAAGGAACGTAGGAGAAAGATGGATAAGAAGGAATTCAAGTGTATTTTCATTGGGTACAAGGATGGAATGAAAGGATATAATCTTTGGGATCTTGCATTAAGGAAAAAAATGTACAATCTTGATGTGGTATTTAGGGAAGTTCATAGAAATTCTAAGTCTGAATGATTTCAAAACGAGGAAGAACCAGAGAAATTGGTGTTTGATATGAGGAACGAATAAGATGATTCAAATGAGTTGTCTGGATAAGATTAAGAGGTGGAACAATAAACTCTGATTGTAAGGAGGTATGAACAAGTAAGAAAACAATCTTAAAGGTACATTCCTCTCGATTTCCATTTTCCATTTTTGTTATCTTCCACTAAAGAGGAGCTCAAGTTGGTCAGGGAGGAAATTAACTTGGTAGAGGGTAAACTATGGAAGGAAGCCCATTGGTAGAAAGTGTGTACTCAAGAAAAGGTTGAACACAACAGGTCAAGTTGAGAAATTCAAATCTTGATTGGTAGCAAAAGGATATTCCCCAAGTCGAAGGAGTTTACTT
This sequence comes from Picea sitchensis, assembly GCA_010110895.2. Taxonomy (NCBI): domain Eukaryota; kingdom Viridiplantae; phylum Streptophyta; class Pinopsida; order Pinales; family Pinaceae; genus Picea; species Picea sitchensis. The sequence goes on along the minus strand of SNQJ01S0121660.1, from coordinate 8,250 downwards.
TGCTGAGATATTTTCCCCTGTTGTAAAGTTAAAATACATTAGAGTACTAATCTATCTTGCTGCAAAATTTTATCTTGAAATAGAGAAAGTGGATTGTGAAGACAACATTCCTACATGGGACCTAGAAGAAGAAATCTACCTAGAATAGATTGAAGGATTTGCAATAAAGGGAAAGAAAGATCTGGTGTGAAAATTGAAAATATCTCTTTATGGTCTACATAAATCGCAAGGATGTGGTATAAAATTTTTGACACTTACATCCTTAGGTTGGGATTTGTGAGAAGAAAGGATGATCATTATGTATATTCCAAGGAAGAAGGCGACTATTTCATATATGTAGCTTCATATGTCGACTACATGTTGATGGTCAGAAACAACATGGATGAAATAAAGGAGGTGAATAAATAGCTAATGTACATGTTCGACATGAAGGATATCAATGTAGAGAACTTGATTCTGGGAATGGAGATCAAGGGAGATTGGATAGCTAGAAAGTTCTGGTTGAATCAAAGGAAGTACATTGAAACAATTATGAAACATTTCAACATGTAGGATTACAAACCAGTCAAGGTGCCAATACTTGTGGGAGAAAAGATAGTTTTTGAATAGTGTCCAAAGTCATGGGAATAAATAAAGGACATGGTATGCATTCTCTATGCAAGTGTTTTTGGTAGCCTGATTTATGTGATGGTTTGCAGTTGACCAGATATTGCTCATGTAGTGGGAGTCTTGAGAAGATGCATATCGACACCTGGAAAATGTTGAAATTACTAAGACAACTGAGAGGGGGGGGGGGTGAATCAGTTGTTATTGTGCTTAAACAATTTTAAGTCTATTAATACATTCTTAATATTTCTTCAAGTAATCATCAACATTATACAACATATGGACAAAATAAGTAATGAGCATCAGTCACACATAAGGTATACACCGAGACAGACTTTCATGAGGAAACCCATAAAGGGAGAAAACCTCTTCTTCTTCCAAATGATAGGCAGTCTTTTAAGTTCTGTACATCATCTATAATTGAGCACTAACTCAATGTGAGGCTGCTACCTCTGTTTTACAAGCTGCAACTTGTTTGAGAGCACCGACTCTCTTGTTTCTCTAGCACCCACTAGAAGGAAGCACCAACTCCCCTAATGTTCTAGTACCAACTATATGGAAGCACCAACTTCCAGTTACACAGGCTCCAACCTGTATAACAGAGAACACTTGTTCTCCCTTGCACCACCCTACCACCTTGGTTTCTCTGACTGCAACCAGATGGAAGCTACAACTCCCTGTGTTCAAGTTCTCACTTGAAATTTTGAGGACAAAAGTCCACCCTAGCACCTCCCAACCACCCTGGAATATAAATGAAAAAATAAACAACCAACTACACAGATAAATCGATTCTCACCACTTCTTCTTTGTTCTGTAAATCTGGTCATCTTCTAACTATTCTGCAATTCTTCTCTTCCTTTGTCTGTTCTGCAATTCTGCTCTGCTTCAACTTGTTCTTTCATGCTGCTCTGTTTCAAGTATTTTCCTCATCTGTTACTCTTCTTTGAGTTTTATATCACACTGCGCACATTTTCAGTCTCACACTGCACATATTTTCAGTCTCACACTGCGCATCCTGTGATTTTCCCTTTCTTACAGTTTTTTTCATTTTTTGTCCAGAACGACCAACCACACACAGTCTATTTCTTTTTATTTTATGCACCACACCCACAACAGTTACACTTCGCATCTTCTTAGGAAAAACAAAACCGTCTAAGCAAATGAAACGCCAACCGATCAAGAATCATGAATCTGTTTTGCTAACTGGTTCATAACTGATGAATTAACTGTGAGAGAGAATAGTAACCCTCTGATCATATTCAAGTTTATCTGTACCATTGGATGAACTTTATTAATCTTGCCTTTAAATTGGGTTTCGGAATTTCGACATTCCTGTGGCCAAGTGTCTCGACACTTCATGTCGCGATCTCCGAAACTCTGATACAAAGCTTTTCTGCGCTAGCTCCTTCCTTTATATGACCATGGCCATGACCAAGTGCTTATGCATAAAGTGATTTTCGTGAATTCACATTTCGTGAATCTAGAGATGAGGCATCTCGACTCTCCAAGTCCCGATCCCCGAAACCCCGAAATGGAGCTTATCTGAACTGAATACTTCCCTTCTCGTAACCACCGGTGATGACCATAGGCTGTGCCAAAAGCCACTTCATATTTCATGAGTTTATAAACTTCATCGAGTCTGATCGATGGTTGAGATCTCCATAGATCTGACGGTCCATATTTTATCGCAATCTCACATGTCGTGAGTTTCTACACCATGCTCCGTTGACTCCAAGTCAGTGACCTGTCCTATGATTCGACGATCTAGATCTGATCTTAATTCAATGGCTCAGATCATATCACGATTTCGCATATCACGATTTTAGCATTCTTGTGGTTATGTTTCTTGCCTCTGCAAGTCACGATTCACAAAACTACGAAAAGGAGTCGGATCAACGGTCCAGATCACATCTTGATCTGACGGCTGCAATTAAATCGCGATTTTGATGGTTATGTTTCTTGCCTCTCCAAGTCGCGATTCATGAAACTCCGAAATGGTGTGGGATCAAAGGTCCACGATCTCGATGAATCTACGGTCCAGATCTCATCGTGAATTCGCATCTCGCGATTCCTTCGATGGAGGTTCTTGTCACTCCAAGTTGCGATAGGCGAAACTCCAAAATGGAGATTAGATCAACGGTCCACGATCTCAATGAATCTACGGTCTAGATCTTATCATGAATTCCCATCTCGCGATTCCTTCGATGGAGGTTCTTGTCACTCCAAGTCGCGATAGGTGAAACTCCGAAATGGAACTTAGATCAACGGTCCACGTCTTTTGGTGTATTGATGGTCAGGATATTTTCGTGATTTCACAAGTCTTCATTGTGTCTGCATCGAGATTTTGAGATTTCGTGAACTCGCTTCACCTTGCACTTTTAAAGATCATGGAGATTCTCCTGGATCCTATGATGTTCGATCCTCATGCTCGGATCTAACGCCTGAGATATATCCTCCATATCTTCACGCTCTTCTTGTCTACATTGAGATCTGACAGTCATCGGGAATTCTGAATTGTTGATCCAATGATCAGTGTTGCTGCTCCTCCCCCATTATCACTGCATTGCTGATCATGCTGATCTTTGCCATCACTATTCTTGCCAACAATCCTCTACACTATCTCTTTTGAGATTATTCAAATATTCTCTGCAGTGTCTTCTCATAATGCCCATCTATTACATACTTTCTATACTCATGCCATCTTCATTGCTGTACTTGCCATCAATGACAAGCATTCGATGTCTGTTAAATATTGTCCAACAATATCCCCCTTTGGCATTGATGGAAACACAAGCACCCACATGCATTCAGACTCTCCTCCCGGACTGTTTTCTCCCCCTTTGAAATCAATGTCAAAGAATAAACATGCTCCCCCTGAGCTGTTGCAAAAACATACTCGCCCTGTCAACTATGAGCATCTTGGAAATACACCAGATATTCAATAAGTACTGCCCCTGACCAGGTGAACAGATTAGACACAAGAAATTATAACCCCCAACTTTTGACGAAGATATCCAAAAGAGGTTGCTGCTAATGGTTTTGTAAATATATTTGCAATCTGTTCTGTAGAAGGTATATAATTCAGTTGAACAATTCTGTTTGTAACTTGTTCTCTGAGAAAATGGTACTTTATTGGAATATGCTTAGTCTTGGAATGAAGAACAAGATTCTTGGAGACACTAATGGCACCGGTGTTATCACAGTGAATTGGAATGGGATCAGTGTAAGTTACCTTCAAATATGCAAGAGTTTGTATCATCCATAAAATTTGTGTGCAGCAAGTAGCAACAACAATGTATTCTGCCTCTGTAGTTGATAATGAAATGGATCCTTGATTTTTACTAAGCCATGCAACTAATGAGTTACCCAAAAAGAATGCTCCTCCACTGGTGCTTTTTCTCTCATCAACATAGTTTGCCCAATCTGCATCTGAATAAGTAGTTAACTGAAAATTCTGATTTCTGGGATACCACAGACCATAATTCATTGTTCCCTTCAAGTATTTGAATATCCTTTTTATAGCTACCAAATGACTTTGTTTAGGAGCAAACTGATAACGACCTACCATTCCAACAGCGTGCATTATATCAGGATGGGATGTTGTGATGTACAGAAGACTACCTATCATAGAGCAATATGTCCTTTGATCAACATCCAGTGAAACATCATTTTTACTGAGCTTGCAACCAACCACCATAGGTGTCTGAAATTTCTTCAACATCTCTTTCCAATATTTTTCTTGAGAAATAAATATTCCTGCAGAACTTTGTTTTACTTGTAAGCCAAGAAAATATGATAGTTCTCCTATCATGGACATTTCAAATTCTGTTTGCATAGAGTTAGAAAAACACTGAACAGATGATTCATTAGTACAACAAAAAATAATATCATCTACATAAACCAAAAAAACTAGTAAATTATCACCTTCAGTCTTAATGTAAAGGTTATTGTCAACAATATCTTTCTTGAACCCCTTTTCTTGTAAAAATTTGTCCAATCTATAATACCAAGCTCGTGGTGCTTGTTTTAGTCCATATAAGGCCTTCTTCAACTTACAAACATAATTAGGATTATCTGTCAATGAGAATCCTTCAGTTTTCTCCATATATACTTCTTCCTCTACATCTCCATTAAGAAATGCTGACTTAACATCCATCTGATAAACTTTAAAGTTTTTATGACATGAATAAGCAAGAAACATTTTGATGGCTTCCAATCTTTCCACTGGTGCAAAGGTTTCATCAAATTCCCGACCTTCAACTTGTGCATATCCTTTATAGACCAATTTGGCTTTATTTATAACAACTTTCCCTTTTTCATTCATTTTATTCTTGAACAACCATTTGGAACCTATTAAATTCTTATCTTCAGGTCTAGGGACAAGCTCCCAAGTATTGTTCTTTTCAATTTGATCATGCTCTTCATTCATTGCTCTAATCCAATCATCATCCTGGCTAGCTTCCTCAAAAATTTTAGGTTCAGTCATAGATAAAAAAAATCAACATGAGATTGTTCTGAGTCTTTAATCAATTTCCTTCTTGTCTGAACTCCTTTATTTATATCCCCAATTATCTGATTTTCAGGATGATTCTTTCTAATAATTATGAGAGTTGATTTTGCTTCTTTCTACTGATTTGTGTCAGTCTGAGTATTTGTATCTTCATCTAATTCAAATTCTTCCTTTTCTGATACTTGGACCTATTCATATTCATCTTCAACTATATCTTCTGTTCTTGGTTCAACACTGCTTACATTTATGACTGGGATTTCTTCATCAACTTTTATATCTATACAATCAACTAGTTTATGCAGTCTCTTATTGTAGCATCTGTACCCTTTACTATTTGTAGCATAACCCAAAAAGATACCTTCATCAACCTGGTCATCATATTTGCCAATATTTTCATCATTGTTCTTGATATAACATTTACTCCCAAAAACTTTAAAATGCTTGATTGAAGCAGGTCTTCCAAACCATAGTTCATAAGGAGTCTTGTCACTGTGTGTCCTGAGATGAGCTTTGTTAAGGATATGAACAGCTATATGAATTGCTTCCACCCAATAGGTTTGAGGTATGTTCCTTTCATTCATCATTGATCTTTCCATTTGTTGTACTGATCTATTCTACCTCTCAACAACTCCATTTTGCTGTGGAGTCCTTGGAATTGTGTACTCTCTTTTGATCCCATGTTTATCACAAAACTCTTTGAAGTTCCATAAGGTAAACTCTCCTCCTCTATCAGACCTTACTGCCTTTAATCTTTTTCCTTTTTGATTCTCAGTCAGAGCCTTAAACACTTTGAAATTTTCAAATGCTTCAGATATTTCCTTTAAAAAAGAAACCCATGTTAGTCTAGAATAATCATCAATAATCAACATAAAATAGTTTTCTTTTCCTGTACCTTCTTTTCTTGATGGTCCACATAAATCCATATGTACTAACTAGAGAGGTTTTTCTGTTGAGGGAAAGTTTTTAGATTTGAACTGAGTGCGAGTAAGATTTCCTATCTAGCAGGATTTACACACAGAGTCGTATGGATTTGATATATTCAGAAGATCCTTTACTGCCCCATTGTTTTTTAGCTTGATTATATGATCAAAATTTAGGTGTCCAAGTCTCCTATGCCACAACCAAATTTCATCATACTTTCTTAAGTGACATTCTTCTTTTTCTTCTTTTAACACATCGACATTATTTTCTGTTCTTATCCCTTTTGCAATCAGTTGTCCTGAACTCAAAGCCTTTATTTTACAGTCTTTAGAAGTAAAAACAACTTCACATCCTTTGTCACAAACTTGAATGACACTTAGCAGATTATGTTTCAGACCATCTACAAACAACACATCTTGAGCTTTTCCTTTGCCATTACTCAGGCTTACCATTCCTTTACCTTTTATTTTTCCTGGTGCATCATTTCCAAAAGTTACATTCCCTGATTTGTTTTCACTTAAAGCTAGAAACTTACTTTTGTCTCCAGTCATATGTTTGGAACATCCACTGTCAATATACCAGAGATTCTTTTGTTTTTGGGCTGATAATACTAGTCCACACTTGTCATCTGCTTTCTTCTTCCAAACCTTGACATTTTCAGTAGTGGGGATCAAGTCTGGATTGTATTTCCTTAAGTGACAGTCTGCAGATTATGTCCATAATTATGACAGTTGTAACATTCTGGTTCACTGAATAATAGATCATAACGATTTTTATGCTCATAATTGTTGTTGTGTTTCACCTGTGTCCTTCTCCCAGTCATCACATGATTTATAGTCTGTGATTGTTTGTTGCTTGGCTGTCTCAATCTTTGTTGTGGAAGATAGTTATTCATTGAATATATTGATTGTTCATATCTAAATCTTAAAGAATAGTTTATAGCTTTGTGACCAAAATTAGAGCAGAAAAAACAATAACCATAGAAAAAATCTTTGTACCTTGAAAAAATTTGTCTTCTTTGAGGAGGTCAATTTCTTTCATGCCGATAATCTTTCTGGTCTACAAATTCGGTTCTGGTGCTTTTTATTTCATTCCTTCTTGGTGGCTGATTTTCCTTCTTTGTTTCTGCAGAGTGACTGTTGTCAATGTTTGAGGATTTGAAAAAATTGATAGATTCTGTATTACTTGGATGATCACTACTTGATCCTTCTTAATATCCCAATGCAACTTTCAATTTTGAATTTCTTTGCTGATTTAGAATGGAGGTTAATCCTTCTGAGGCTTTAATACTTGGTAGATTGTGGTGATACAATCCTTTAAACTTCATTTCTTTTCTGGTTTTTACTATCTCTTCTTCTAAGACTTCACACCTGACTTTCTTCTCTGATAATTGTTGTTTCAGTATGTCTTTTATTTTCTTCGCCTCTTCTAATTCCACTTTCAGTAGAGCAAAGTCTTCATCAGGTTTTTTACTGTCTTTCTCGAACTGTGTCAACAATTGTTTTTGCTTTCTGTTCTTAATTCGGAGTCTATCAATTTCTTCTAGTGCACTGATCAGTTCTCCTTCCATATCAACCACAGCTTCTTCATCATTATCATCATTGCCTGTGATTTTATTATCATAATCCTCTTTGGCCATAATCACAAAGTCATTTACCTTATCTTCACAGGAAGAGTCACTGTTGGTGTCTTATGAGGAATTGTCATTATTTGCAACCAAGATTTTCTTCTTACTATATTTCTTGAATTGGTACTTCTTTTCATCATCAAAGTTCTAGTCCTTTTTCTGATGAGGACACTTAGATGCAAAATGACCTATCTTACCACAATTAAATAATTTGAAGGGAAATTTCCCTTGATATTTTCCTGATCCTTTCTTTAACCTTCTCACAAATGTTGCCTCAATATCATCTAATTCTTAATCAATATTCTTGTCTGCTTTAAACAATGATTCTCTAGTAATGGATTTATCTTTTCTAATTCTCATTTCATATGTAGTTAAAGTTCCTAGAAGTTGATCAATGGACAAAGTTTTGAGATCATTTAATTCTTCTATTGCAGAGACTTTTGGATTAAATTTATCAGGTAGAGATTTTAAAATCTTCTGAACTAAGAGTGAGTCGTCAAACTTCTCACCAAGACCCTTCATGGCATTCACAAGTTCTTCAACTCTTAAAAAATACTTGCTAACTATTTCATCTTCATTCATCTTT
>SNQJ01S0121658.1:15176-26998 GCA_010110895.2 Picea sitchensis | reverse complement strand
AGCTTATCTCTGAGAAGAGATGTGACGGCTACTCGCATTCGCAAGAAGATGATTACAATGAGGCTCTGAAGGCCCTTTTACAATAAACGGGAATGCCAAAATTCCTAAACATCCCAAAACCTAACCCTAGGAGATGAAGCGCCAAAAGTCATGTGGGGCCCGTTTGGATAAGTGAGTACATCAACTTCTCGGGGTCGTAACTTTTGCATACGATCTCTGTTTTAGGCATGTGATAGCTCGTTGGAAAGGTATCATCGAGGAGATTTATTTTGGGGGCTCAATCATGCCTTCAGATATCATTGAGAACCTTGATCTCAAAAAACCTTCATTTGGGCCCTCAAAATGGCCCTGGAAGTTAAAACCTGCTAAAAATAGTAAATTGCCAGAAAGCCATTTTGAGCCATTTGGAAAAGGTGGGTGGCCACCGATATCCACCTGGATCAACTGCTCATCATCTCAGTAGTGGGTCACCCTCGAGTTGGAACTAAGCTCCACCCCAAGGCAAGGAATCCTAGGCTAGGCTGAGGTTACAAGGAAAACAGCACAGAAAATCTGGAAGGATTCTTCCCAAGATGCCATCTTACGCCCACTACTACCAGACTCTCACTCCCTACATGCTTGTTTCACCCGGGAGTATACACCTTCACAAGCACAGTCCATCGGTGCTAACCTCCCTCTCTGGGTCTCGGCAACAGGCCGGATCAGGAAGTCTCAGAGCCCGAAGCTGGTGCTGGAAACTCTCTAGAAGAAACCTCTTCCAACAAAAACCACCTCCCTCACCTAGAGAGAGATCACACACAGGCTCAACCACAACTCACACTGGCCATCAAGCCATGCGTAGTCTAGCTCTGCATGGTCACCATAGCCAACTGGAAATACAAACACAGCCTCTCAAACAGGCTCAGTAATGGCGTGAGGTATCATAGTGATGGTTCACGGGAATGCCTGATGAGTAATTCTCGCAGGGGTCGACATAGACTCCACGGCTCAAAATGGAGGTGAAACTGGCTCTTCAGAAACAAACACAGGCTTCTTGACTCACAGAATAGAGGTGTACACAGATTTACAGACCCAAACACAGGCTTTCCAAGTGGTTCAACAATGGAAGAATGGTTCAGGGTCACTACTTCGGAACAAAGCCTCCACGCATAGGTTCGATCAGTCGTACAGAGGATTCACACGGATTATCAAAGACAACACAGGATTTTCGACTCTCAGGAACGCACAAGGATTTCTCTGTAGGAGTCGGTTTGGTCGTACTATCCAGGGCTCTATACGCATTTAGGCAATTGGGTAGAATGGAGGAGGAATCCTTATCATGGCTCATCCTGGCCATTTTATTCGCATGTGCCAGGGTTGACACTTGTCACCCATGGAACTGCATACGTTCTACCCGCACGCATCACCCTTGTACATCCTCCCCTTGCCAACAACTTAGGATAAAACATAAAATGCACATGTCTTTTTGGGATAATATTAAAATATTATTCCCAGGCTTAGCCCCTAGGCTCAACACTTAGCCCCTTTCCCACCTTCCATCCCCTAATTCCTTGCCTTCTCTATGGATGCTTAGTCCCTGTTCACTCATTCATCGTGGTCGATCTGCCCATGGCGGTGTTAATATTTTATTAATGTGTTGATACATTCAGGTACAAAATCAGGCCCTTGGCCTCCAACCCTTAGGCTCCCTGGCCTAACAAACACATAATCCACCAACTTATAAAAACTTGTCTCACCAGCCTATAAAACATAATTACAATTTCTTTCAAAACATGGTTTGAAATGGGGCTCGGACTTGGGGACACTACAATATTCTTCGCAGTTACAATATTTCAACAATTTTGTGGTTAAAATATTAATTTAGTTTCATTTTATGCTTTCTTATTACATATTTAATGTTCTAATATCCTTGATCTTGTGCCACAACTAATAATTGTGTGATGTTTAGCTCACAACCTAGTTATATCAATGGTTTTGGTCCTTAAAGTAACAAAACCCACATATCAGATTGATGAATCCACTCTAGTTTTTTATCGTATTATCTAACTCCTTAGTTTTTTTTTAATTATAGCTAACTTCTAGTGGCTTGTAGGATCATTATTACATCTACAGTTTCACTCTTCACCCACATGCAAAGACAAGTTTTTAAAAAAAATATCATTTTTTAAAGACCCAACATTTTGCATGCCTATTAGCCTATGTTTTGAATGATTCACAAGGAAAAACCTTCAATTTCTGCATGACTTGCTCAAGCCTGACTGTGTTATCCCCACACCATTTTTCTACATGCAAGTTTCATTATCTATTTGTGTGACTATGTCTATCTATGTGATAGTTTGTGTGAGTTTGTCCAAATTAGACTACTTGGAAATATGCAGTTCTCTTATGAAGTCTAGTTAGTAGTTCTCAATTTTTTAGGAATTATCCACTGCTTTTTTTATATTCTATTTTATCTCATTCTTTTGTGCTTATTAATTAACACACCCAGTTGGTAAGGCACATAATCATACTTCCTAGTACTTACGATGTGGATGGTGTCTTTCTATTAATTTCATCAAGATTTATAGCTTGGTTTCCATAGATGATTTGTTGGTTTTTTCAATTTAAATTGCTCAACTCATTTAAAAGAAATAGATAGCTAAGGAAAGAACTCTTGTGGTTAATCACTCACTACTTGCAATCATTTTCTTTTTTAGCATATTTTTTTCATTTAAGTGCTCTAAGTGTACTATTTACTTCAAAGCATGGGTGTTTATGTTGTTTCTCTCATACAAACAAAGGACCTAAAATCTCTCTCATCCCATGTATGTTATTTTCCTTGTGACCATAAAGTGACCTTGACAAATCATAAAAGGGTGAAAGAGTGAAATACCTAGGCTTTATCACATTTTGAATTCAAGTTGTGGTTTTCCATTTGAATTTCTCACATCACTTGGGAATTAAATTAGGTGGAGAATGAACCTAAATTTCAAGAACAAATTTCTCAAGTTTTGAAAATCTATTTTCCACAATTTATTTCCAAGGATTGCAATTTCCATGTAGATTTCTTCATTCAAGCCCCATGTATAAAGGTGTTTTTTATGTCCATCCGATGTACTTCCCAAACTTGAGAAGCAACGAGTGAAAGAACAAGCTATATTGAACCCATCTTTGCAATAACAATGCATAAAATGACCATTCCATGAAATTTAGTCTTATAAGCTAGAATCTACATTTCAAAAGTGTAAATATTATTTTTGAAAGTGTGAATATGAATGTTTCCAAAGTGTAAAATTGGATTACAAAAGCGTAAATATTGGTGTTTTCACACTATGAATTTGGTTCCAAATGTGTCAATTTTAATTATGAAATCTTCACCCTGTAATTTGTGTTGGTCCCTTTTGAAAATGGGGATTTCTTTTATGGAATGTTGACCTATGTTTTCTAATGGTCATAAATACATTATCATGGTCATTGATTATTTTATGAAGTGAGCTAAAGTCATACCATTCAACAACATGACAATCACAAGCACTTGTTTTTTCTTTAACCACATTCTCACTTGTTTTGGTGTCCTAAAACAATTACTAACCATTACAAATTTTAAGGATTTAGAAACTAAATCAAAAAGAAATATTATAAACAAACAACTACACAACTGATTGACATATAACCTTATTTTGAAACAACTACTATATAAATATAAAAATTTACGTATAACTTTATTTTGAAACAACTACTATATAAATATAAAGATTGACCTATAACCTTATTTTGAATGGGAATTTAGATTCAATCAACACCTAAACTTATGATGAACACTTGATTGGCCTTATCCTAATCAACACCTTCACCTTAAATTTATGATGAAACATATGAACTACTTGTGAGGCAAGCGTGTCATGGTAGAGGGTAATGTTTTGAAATGCAATAATAAAAAAAATCAAAATAATCATAGCGAAAATTAAGCCTTTTAAGGATTAAAAATTCAAATTCAATTAATACCTAAAGTTATGATGTAAGATTTTAACTACTTGTGAGACAAGAGTGTAGTGTCATGATAGAGGGTAAAGCTATGAAATGAGAGAAAAAACATAAAAATAATCATTTTAGATATTTGGTTATTTTCTAAAATTGAGAGCACATTAAAGTATTTCCTTATATTAAGAAATGCCTTATATTAAAAAGAATATTTTACTTAAAAAGCCTTATTAATTTTATTTGATGTATAATGGACAATACATATAGATAGAATTCAATTCCTTGAAGTTCATATATTTGCAATGCATTTTGTGAATTCTATTACAAAAGAAGATTTGGTAGGATTAAAAGATACTATCAATATTGTGAAGGAAAGAGAAGAAAATCAATAACAACCACCTCCATCTATAATCCAAGATTGATGGAAATCATCATTTATTAACTTTACAATAGAAACTAATAGAAACCAAGGTTATGATATCATGGAGTTCAAAGAAAATTAATAAAATAAGCATCATCAATTAAGAATTATAAGGTTATTAGAATTTTAAATTTATTGTTATGTATTCATCTATTCAAAGCTGAAATCCACAGCTTGATCTGCATAATTTGGCAGGCCTATTCGACGTTCAAACGACCTGTAACAGTCTTCCATGTTCCATCTTGTCTCCAGCACTTTAATATGGTCACTTCAATGTGGGCATACTCGTAACTCAACGATTCTAATTATTTGAAAGCTTTGAGAAGAACAGATCTTTCGATCTTAATTATCATGGTGCCATCGGGTACTCTTTTCAATGGAACTAGGGATGAGGAGCCTTGGTTAGAGCCTCCGATTTTTATGGCATGACTGAGGTCATGTTTGCTTTTCGCTCGCCCTCACTAGCAGCCTTCCTCCTCACCTTGATGGATCTAATAGAGAAATCCAAGGTCACTGTGGCTCCATCCATGTCTCCAATTGTTCTGGAAATTGCCAAGAATCCAATATTGTAGAACCATGCTATCTTGTCTATCAAAACGGTAATGGTGGGCATTGCACCTATGGGGAAGGAGATGGAAGACGCCCTTAGGGATAGAATCCCCAATGCAATGTTGTCCTAGGGTTATGGAATGATCGAGGCCTGTTTTTCTTTGCCCTCACCCTCAATAGCAACTTCCCTCCTCCCCTTGATGGATCTGATAGAGAAATTCAGGCTTAATCTGGCTTTGTTCATGCCTTCGATTGTTTTAGAAATTCCCTAGAATCCAATAATGGAGAACTATGATATCTCATCTATCAAAACGGACATGGAAGGAGTTGTGCCTCTTGGGGAGGAGATAGAAAACGCCCTTGGGGCTAGAATCCCATTGCAACGTTGGCCTATGGTTATGGCATGATCGAGGTTGGTTTTGATTTTCTCTCACCCTCAATAGCAACCTTCCTCCTCACCTTATGTATGTTTCCTTTGTCCATTGAGCTAGTGGAATGTTGAGTTTGGTGGTGGGTGAGAATTGCCTCTTATTAGATTGAATTTATTGATTGATTGGTAAAACAACATGTGGAATGCCTTTGTCTTGGGTTTTCACATGGATCCTATCTTGTATGTTTGATAAAGACCACTTCTACACTTGGTGAAGATCAATTCTAACTATGAGTTTGATCCTCGAACCTATGCGTTGTGGCCTACGAATTAGTCTGAGAGTTGAGATCGATCCCTGAAGGGAAATACATCTACATGATCGGCTCTATTTCTTATCATGATTTCCTTCATCAACAGTTATATGGGTGACTTTTATTCCTCTGATCTCTCTTCTCATCAATGAATTCCATCTTACGAAATTATGCAAAGATTAAACGCATGATAACACGTTGATTTCATTTAATAAATCTCTGCAGGAAGGGAAGTTCTGCACTTCTATTCTCATTCTCATCCCGATCTTACAATGTTCTCACCTATCTCCCTACACACGCAGGCTTACAATATAAATAAGAAAATACAATCATCGGATCATCTCAGATCCGAACTGTTCTTAACCTATCCCTAATATCTTTAACTATTAGCTCGAAATAGCAATTTCATGGCAAAAAAATAACAAACTCTATCCTTCGTAGATATGTGTTTACATAATTATGACGAAACCACATCCTCCTTCAACAATTTTTCCTTCTTGTAAGCTTGAATTTTGATAATGATCTAGTGGGGGTTAATGCTCGTGCATCAAACTCTGAGGGTACAATTTATTCATGGACTCATGTTCATGTGTCTTCATTGTTGCGTTTGCACCTTGTTCATCTACAACACCTAGTTGTACCTCTAGTTTGTTTTTATTCTCATCTATAGCAGTTCCATCATAGTACTGAGCTTCTCCACAATGTTCAATAGTGAGTTGCAACCAAGCCTCTACAGTAACAAGTCTTTTTCATCTTTCTACAAAACACCTCACCAAGTTTCTCTTCGAACCTGGCCTTTTGGTATCCTTTTGGTTCTTTCCTTTAGAACCTTCTGAGCATCCATTGCTCTAGGATTTTGTACCTTACCCACCATATCTAACACGTAGGAATATTTCATGCTCTGATACCACTTGATAAAGACCACTTCTACAATTGGTGAAGATTGATTCTACCTGTGAGTTTGATCCTCATAACTATGGGTTATGGCCCACAAATTATCCTAGGAGTTGAGATTGATTCCTAAAGGGAAATACATCTACAGGATCAGCCCCATTTCTTATCACAATTTCCTTCATCAAAAATCATATGTGTAACTTGTATTCCTCCTATCTCTCTTCTCGTCTGCAAATTCAAACTTACGAAATCATGCAAAGATTAAATGCATGATAACACATTGATTTCATTTAATAAATGTGTGTAGGAATTTATGTGCTTTTGTTCTCATTCTTGACCTGATCTTACAATTTTATGGCCTTCCTCCCTACACCCCAGGCTTACAATATAGATAAGAAAATACAATCATTGGATCATCTCAAATCCGAACTATTTTCAACCTATCCCTAATTTCTCTAATTATTTGTTCAAAGTAGAAATTTCATGCCAACAAAATAACAAACTATATCCTTATTAGATATGTGTTTACATAATTATGAGGAAACCATGTCCTCCTTCAACAATTTTTCCTTCTTATAAGCTTGAATTTCGATAATGATCGGGTTAATTCTCCTGCATCAATGTTGTTTACACTTTCTGCCTCTATTATTTGCACATTTATTATGGATCTTTATGGTTATTGCTATACTATTTTGCAACTTTATTATATTAATGGAAGTGGTACATGGGTTATGTATTAATGATGAGATCAAGGATCTATTTGATTGGCTTTGCACATGAAGGAGTTTGTGATTTTGGAGGTTCATGACATAAGTTTTTTTCAATTTATTGTATTTTATAGGTTATTGGTAGTGCTTTTGTCGTAACTCTTCAATGAGGCCTCCTTTTTTATCTTGTTTGAGGCATTGAGAAGAGCATTCCACTCTCTATCAAAGGGTTGGTTGCATGTCACATTTGATGCATTTTTTATATTCTTGTTTTTTTCTCATGAGCTAAATAAATCAAGAGAATCGATTCCTCACTTGTATAGGAGTGTCATAGTAATAAAATTGATCTCTTTTATTGTTTCGTTGATTTTATAAAAGTGTTTTACATTGTGCCTGAGACTAACCTCTGGAATAGATTAGAAGAGCTTAAAGTCCCTTTCGAGCTAAGATTTGTTGCAATAACGTTTTAACGAACCTCCTCGTTACGACAACAACTCTGATAACAGGTGCCAAAAAAAAAAAATGTTTAAGGTGTGTGCGCTCGTGTAAAAAGGAATAGACACACTGGACTCTACGACACCACCCGACAACTAACAAGACGCACCCATGATGATCACAATAAGAAGACATAAGGCACACAACAAGTAACTACAAACATTTAACGACATACTGGGTTATGCACAGTATGAACACCGAAGGAAGAATCCATAGTGGTGGATTTACTATTTCTGCATAGGAAAGCAGGGCGTTTAATATTAGTACTCTTCTCTGGGGAGAGAGAAGGTCAAATAGGCTCCTGGCCGACTGCTAAGGCAGAAACTAGTAATCCCCTCAGGTGTGTCGCAAGAGTGGAACCCTGCCTTTAAAGGGCCCAAGACTCTTGATACGACACTGGATTCCTTACACAAAAATAATCACACACCCAGACATATATACTAAGGCTACATGGAGGTGTCTACATCCCGCCCGACACAAGCAGACCAAGCAATACAAGACTACCAAGTACAACCAAATCAACGGACAACCACGACCTCTATGGAAGACATAAGTCAGAAGGACTCAGACATCGACCAACCACTATTGAGACTCCATGACAATAATTATAGACCAATTACTCCATTGATTTTATTTAAACAACGAGTTACCAACCCAGTCTTAAATAACGTACATTAAATAATTTCAATCCCTCTTTGCTGAATCACAATGATTGAGTGCCCTAGATTTAAGGATCCTACATTTACACGTTATCAAGCATAATGAAATTACCATAACATCACCATATCACATCTAGGTCATCGCTTTCTATATCACAATAATTTCAATTAAATAATGATGACTTTACCTTTGTTTTTTATTAAAACAACGGAACTACCAAAAACCTGATCATAATAACCATGTATTTACTCTTATAATAGATTAGCATTGTAATTTAAACTAATACTGGCTTCCATTCAAGACACTGTAAATATTGTAATAAGTTAATCTCATAATAAATTAATATCAAAAGGGAGACATATGATAAATTAAATGGGAGACATATAATAGATCATTATCAAATTAAATTAATATCAACATGGGAGACACATAATAAATCAATGTCGAAATGGGAGACATATGATAATTTAAATGGGAGACAAATAATAATTTATTATCAAAATAAATTAACATCATCATGGGAGACATATAATAAACTAATGTCAAATGGGAGACATATGATAATTTCAAGATCGATGAATATCATAATAAATTAAGTTCAAATGGGTACATGTTATACATAGGATCGTAGAAGTGTTTCATAGCATAGTAAGTTAAACAAGGGCTTTTCATTACAGGGTGTAGTAAGTAAAATAATCGATGCTAACCATGAAGCCAACAAAGCAGTTAATTCTGGAGCACAACTAACATTTCTATCAATTACAATAGAAGTTCAGTAATAGCATCAAAGATAACCATATCCATGTATAATCCAATTAATGGTGTGAATTAAATAACGATAAAAATTACGCTGTTTTCAACACTGTCATGGCATTTTAGCTAATGTATGAAATTATTACTATTACTTAATTTCCACCGTTATAAGAAGTTACCCTTGCATGTGATAGCAGCTCTATATTACAGTAACCATACATTATGATTTACAGTAGTTAGCGGCCTAGCCATAATGCCAGTAGCATGAAAATAAAAAAATTAGCAAATTTACAGTGTGGGAGTGCATGCTGGAAATCAATGATCAAAGGGCGACTGTAAAAAGGCCTCCGTCAGAACCAGGGTGTCAACTCAGAAGATTTATTTATTGTGTCATAGAAAATACCCTCACAACCGTACAACATGCTCATGCAGAGTTAAAGGTTACAATTTTTAAATAGAGAACACGCACTAAAGATTATCTGTCATTAATTAGAGAACAAGATCTAATACATTATCTGCCATTCATTGAAAACTGGAACGGTAAATGACTACAGAGCCGTCTCGGTTCTAGCACATAGATTCGTTGTCAAAAAGGGGTAAGTAGTAATTTCGCCATGCAATAGATAGAATGTAAAAAAAAACGCCCTTCAATAGACGAGTTACAGGACAGCCAAATGGAACAGGAATAGCATAAAAACTCGGACAGCCAAATGGAACAGGAAACACCGTCTTAGATCAGCAGCACATTTTTCTTCACACCTAGCGCAGTAAAGCTGTGTGTGGCATCAACTTGGAGTACCTCCAGGAATGAATGCATCAGTCAAGTTGCGCATGGAGGTAGGTTCAGAAATCCATAAAGTAAAATCATTCAGGCTGGGCATGAAGGTTGTGCAACCAAATCATGAACCCAAAGGAATTTGACACTTACGCACTAATTTACAACCACATACAAACAAAAGGAATTTGCCAGGAAGGTATCACATGCCAGTTAACAAATTGCCAGGTCTTTACGCAAGAGGCATCGGCTCGGTATGCAGTCGCAAGTTGTTTGATAAATTCGCATGGGCATTACGCTCGAACACAAATACGATTGGGTCACTTAAAATACCATTTGCCAACGGACCCAAAAGCCACAGAGGAGACAATCTCACAAATTGGGAAGACAAGCACGAATACATCTATTTGAGAAGGAACACACAGAGCAATCCGAGAGGAAGTGTGTGCAGTTTCCTAACCCCGGACTGAAGCAACCCGTCTGGGAAAGAAAACACACCCCTATCACACCAAAATCAATATGAAACAAAGCGCATTCAAATCAAACCACAAGATCCCCGCCTCAAATAGATCAGGTTGTCTAAAAACAAGTGGAACGGAACCTGTGCAAAAATCCATCTGAAAAGCCCACAACCCATTGGGAAAAACATAAATAAAACATAAACCCACTCAACCCAATGGAGAAAACACCCACATCTCTTGTTCAATAACCCATCAGGAGGAATCCGCCCAACACTAAACCGAACGAATCCCAATCACAAATAAAACATAGTCCAGAATAACAACAAACCATTTTACACCATCCAGAATATTATCAACTATTTTACACAGTCCCGAATAAGAAACAAAATCCATTTTACACAGTCCAGAATGATAAACAAACCATTTTACACCGTCCAGAATATTAAACAACTATTTACACAGTCCAGAATAAGAAACAAAAGCCATTTTACACAGTCCAGAATGATAAACAACCATTTTACACCATCCAGAATATTAAACAACTATTTACACAGTCCAGCATGAGTTTCACAATGCCATTACCATGTAGGCTAGCTATCACAATGTTTGTCATTGACGGTAGATTTTACAGCATCAAAATTATAGAAAAAAATCCAATCCGAGCATTCTACTCTACCAAATAACTCGCGTACCTTTTTCCTTATCGACCGCCTCGATTGATGTCCACGCCTCGTGCTGCTCCTGCTCCGTGCCGCTCCCGCTCGCCAACCATAGAGACTACACTGGTACCTCCCAGCCAATCGCTAGGGGTACTCTGCTTCCCCCTTAGCCCCCCGAGCCGCAAAGGGGCCACACAAGATCCAGATGGTAAGTCTAGCTTCCCAGCTCACCTCCAAGGCTGAGCTACCACTCTAATCCCAGCTGACAAAATCCCAACTCCTCACAAGCAATCAGTCCAGTCCAAATTCGACAGCGTAACGTTACGCTAATAGTCGATCTCTTTTTCCCCTCATCCCCCTTTCTTTTATAGAGTTTTGAGCCCCACATTTATTTTTAAGTTTTTAAAGAAAACCCTCCAAAAATTCTCTATCGTACAATTGTCATTCATCCTCCACGTTTCTCCAAAATTATTTTCTTTAACTTATTAATTGTCTATGTTTCCTTTATTACTTAGTTTCCCTATTTTTATTAATCCCTTCTTTTTTTAAAACCAAAAAGGTAAATGCGCTAATTAATCTTTTCATTTTATTTTTAAATTCATAACTTTTTATACTCCCGCACATTAAATAATTTTATTACTTATTAATTGTCTATGCTTCCTTTATTACTTAGTTTCCCTATTTTTATTAATCCCTTCTTTTTTTTTTAAACCAAAAAGGTAAATGCGCTAATTAATCTTTTCATTTTATTTTTTTATTTAATATCTTTTGTTCTTTCACAAGTTAGGAATTAATTTCTTCTTTGCA